>SKCR01054289.1:0-29862 GCA_019454045.1 Zanthoxylum bungeanum | reverse complement strand
GTATGAGGGCGTTACGTATCGTCGTCCCCCCATACACCTAACTAGAGCCAAAAGTGAAAATCCATGACATTGGGGCATTATGTATCGTTGTCCCCAAAATCATGCCACTCATGTCCCTGAAACTAGTGATCTTGGGACGTTACGTATCGTCGTCCCCCAAGCCACTGAACTATAATCGGGGTGTGGATCTATGCTACCCTCCAGGTTCTGAATCTAGGATCTAGGGGCATCTGTCATCCCTAGTCCTGAACTGCGTGTGCACACGATATCTGAATCCGTCAAATCCATGTCTGAGTCAAGTTACATACTGAGGTGGGTTTTTCCCCCATGCCTCAAAAACATAAAATCAAGCTTCTAAAATCATTACTTTCTAAATCATTTCTCAAAATATTCTTTATCAAATATATTTGCAAGTAAACTCGGCTAACGTCCTAAATGAAAAAAGATAAGTCTATTGTTAAAAATAATAAAATGAAAATCAGCTTAAGGAAAGAGTGTCCACTCACTAATTCGGAACTTGCTGGTGACGCCTTGCGATAGTGGCGGAACCGAATCTCCTGGTGATAATCTAAAATTAGCAAAATTCGTTAGTATCAAGGTTACGAATTTATATCTTTACTTAACAAAATTTATTCATTATTCATGATAACTCATCCACGCTATGTTACTAAAATTTTAGGGTGGTCTAAAAATTTTTACTACGCTCGTTCGAGGATCTCACAAGCTACTTCACAAAACTCCATATTCTGCCCTCTTTCCAGAGATTTCAGTGCACCAACATTGACTTTGAAAATTCAGTGCGCTTAATCAGGGTTGAATTTGGAGCTAAAATTTTAATATAATACTTGCTTATGTGTATATTTTTTGTTGGCTTTTACGGATTGTGATTTTGATTCCTATAACTCAAGTTATGGACTGCAATTCAGGGGCTATGCAATTGGAAAAATTGGGCACAGGGGCAGCAGATAGCCCGACTTTCATAATTTTCCATAAATTCATCCAATATAAAAAAATCTGAAATTTTAATAGGTTAATCCTTAATGAGTATAGTTTTCGTATAATTTTACGGTTTATCGATTGGAGACCTAAAATGCAAGTTATAAACAATGTATGATAATCTGTCCAGATTGCACTGGAAT
Organism: Zanthoxylum bungeanum; assembly: GCA_019454045.1. NCBI lineage: Eukaryota > Viridiplantae > Streptophyta > Magnoliopsida > Sapindales > Rutaceae > Zanthoxylum > Zanthoxylum bungeanum. Next base: position 28,723 of record SKCR01054289.1, on the reverse strand, counting down.
TGAAATCACTACATATTCTCACAAACTCATTGCTCTATTTAATCCACTTAATTCAGCCATAGTTCCCATGAATTCAAACATAGCAATAACATAACTCATTTCATCTCATTAATCCAACATAAACCATCATCAAGAATCATCAATTCACAAAGCATAATTTCTTCAACATATTCATTAACATATGATCCTCATTACATGTTTACACTATCATACTACTCTCAAAATACTTGTAAACAACTTAATCAAAGTCAATGAAGCAATCCTAACTTCTAGGGTTTTTAAGGTGCGAATTGGGGCTCTAATTTTCTTGTCCAAAATTGATAAATAAAGAAAGGAAATGGATTTAGAAGCTTACTTGACCAAAATGATCTTAAGAACTCATCCCTTTCATCGATTATCTTCTATGAGAATGAGGAAAATTTTTTCTCCTTTAGAAATCAAAACCTACGTTTTTTGCTTCAAAGAAGATGAGTGAATAGTATGCTTTTTATAGAGAAAGATGGGCTGATTTTATGATGGAATTAGTGGTCATGATTGTGCTACCTCATCCTTTTTCTAGACTGATCCCGAAATTACTGTAGCAATCACGGAATTTGTGATTTTTGACCTATTTCTGGTTCGAATTTGGAAAAATGTCCAACGTGAAAGTCGTAGCTCTCGGTCTAAGATTTCTGATGATATAAAATTCATAAAAATCAGAGATTGTTTGAAAATATTTCGGCCTGATTACTAAAAGCTGTTCGAGGTGGAACGTAAACTAAGTTTCGCGTCAAAATTTCAAGGAATCTTCCGAATGTCCCAAATGCCATTTTATGAGCACGTACTTGCTCGAACATGATTTATATCAAGTATTATGCCTTTAAATTATAATAGTCATCAGGCTCTGATATCGTACAAGTCGTCAGGTTCACCGGATGTTACATGCGATCTCGACAGAGTTTCTTATTTCCTTTACTTCCTTAATGTTTTGTTTATCTTTGTTTAATTATTTAGAGTCTCTGAACATGTGTAATAACTAGGGATGGCAGTGGGTAGGGTATGGTGCGGGTTTTTCATTACCAAACCTGCACCCGCATATGTAAATAAATTAGCAAACCCGCACCATACCCGTTGCGGGTTTTAATTTTCATTACCAAACCTGCACCACATATAAAAATAAATTACCAAACCCGCATTGGTATCCAACGAATTTTTTTTGGGTTTTTAAAATATTGAATTACTTTGTGTTCTTAATAATATAATTTTTTTAATTAAATAATTTATTTTTAATTGCTAGCTGTAGTTTTCACATTTGTTTTTCATTTGACATATAAAACATGCAATGTATGTATATACAGTACATGGATAACAAAATGTATGAAAGATTCAGTACCATATGTTTATTTTTTCATATAAACATAATTAAAACGAGTTCTTCCCTTCATAATTATAATGATCTAAGTTAGCCAACTCAATCAACAATAAGCTAAAAAGTAATCACCAACCTTTGGTCATATTTTTTTATGCCAAGTGTAATGAAAGTGATGCTTACAAGGCTCAAGTGGTGTAAGTGTAATGAAGAAGCAGGAAAGCTACTGAAGTAGCAGCAAACACTAGCTTATTTTGCTCCTCTCCTGTTTCTGATCATGTGAACTTAATCCAAATTTTTGTATTATAATTTTATTAACAAGTGTGATTAAAAAAAATAATAGTTATGCAAAAATCTTCAGTTGGGCAGGTGCGGGCTGCAGCGGAGTGTGAGTGTGGAACTGTGGATTATTAGTGTTTAGGTTTAGGTTTTGTAGTTGTTTTTATATGAAGGTTTTTTTATATTGTCCTAAGATATTAATTAATAAAAAATAATATGGTGGGTATGCGGATACCCGCAGCGGATACCCGTATTTTTTCTTAAATACCAAACTCGCACCGCACCCGCAGCGGGTTCTGCTTTAAATTACCAAATTGCACCGCACCCACTAATATATTTACCAAATCCTACCCATTGCGGGCGGGTTTTTTACGGGTTTGCGGGTAAAATTGCCATCCGTAGTAATAACTAAACCTCTAATCTAAGGTTGTGATGAAACCCGTATTTAAGAACTTATAAATTGATTTTCTTATATTTTGTGTGATGTTTTAATTTATTTATTGAATCTTATGCTTAATGCTTCTTGTTTCCTGATCACCAATTGGATTGATGGGATAAACTTAGATGAACTTGACAAAAGAATTTAAGGTTTAGCCTTAGATTCAATAGCACACGATCTCATCTTAGGGATTTCCCTCCATGATAGAAATATACATGTAGGCCGTGTAGCCATAATTGGAATTTGTTCGTAATGAGTTTGAGGTGATTTATTTGACATAAAATATAAGTTAATTAAGTTACTTTCACCATCGAAAGAGGCTTGTGGATATCTTAGTGTTCCAGGTTAATAAACCAATATATTACACAAATATAGGATAACCAATTCATCTTTAGAATAATATTGGGTGGATTTCAACCCTGTATATTTTCTCTCTGTGATTATCTCTATAAACTTCCAATTTATATTTATTTGCATTAGTCTTAGTTCAAACTTAAATTAAAATCACATTTAATTTTAATTAGATACTCGTAGGTAATTAATCTTAATAATTAATAACGTAGATGATAAGTCATCGTGGGATCGATAAATTTTTATACTACTTGAGCGATATGTGCGCTTGCGTAATGTGTGAAAATCGCGATCACGTTGGCAAATACAACATAAATAAGGACTTCATGTGCTTTTTTCACGGGGAATGAGTGCTTTAAGAAAAGCACTTGCTTGAGAAGTTCTTTCTCAAAAATCGCTTTCGTCAAAGCGCCCACTAAACATCGTATGTTATCTCTAGGAACCAATAAGCAAAAACCTTTTATTATTATTTTTTTTTAATTCAACAATAAATAATGGAAACCCTAAAGTTTCTTTTGGTGATGCGATCCCCCCTTAGGTCCCAACCTTTGGATTCACATGTAACCCAAATAATGTTGAACAAAACTCTCCCAATATCAATTCCAACTTATAAAAAACTTGTTCTTGAAACTCTTTCTTTAGTTTTTAATAGAATTCTTGTTAGTTTTTAGAGACGCCAGAAAGATCTTCAATCTTTGATAAGTCTTGTTATCAATTCAATGAAGAATAAAAATGCTTTCCTCTCTTGTATGCTTGTGGTAGTTTTTTGTATTTGTCAAAGATAATCACACTAAAATCATACTTAAATACATGTTACATTGAAAATCTTATTGACTTAGAAAAAGACAAACCCTATTGTTGATGGTGTTTTCAGGCACTATGGTATTTAAAGCAGCACGACAGGGCAAAAGGGTAATTTTCTTCTTGGTCAAGATCATTAATACCGACCCGACCACATGAGTGAGTGGCCGAGAACTTTATGATCCGATAACCGACCACTTGAGATCGGATGACTGGGCATTATCAGATCGACAACAGCATTCTCAGTTCAAAGGACTATCATGACCGACCTCATAAAGACCGACCAGATGGCGAGATATGCTCCGGAAGATGACACCCTATTCTTGCGGATAAAAAGACAGTCCTACCTTCATAAGAGATACTGATGAAACCAGTGTCCTAGAAGGATAAAGGAAGTAGAGGTAGATTTGATTAGGAATCCTTGTGGGAAAAGGAGATTGTTTCAACTAGGAATCCGCATACTAGAATGAATCTGATTTCTTCACTATTATAAATCGAGTATGCATAAGGGGAACAAGTTGAAAGTTGAGAGGAGAATCAAGATCAATCTCATTATAATTAACTTGTAAAGTACGAGAGATACAAGAGATACAAGTTTCAGCAATAAAAATATAGTCATGTTTGTGTCCGTGGATGTAGGTTGGATCAAAATCCGCCGGACCACGTTAAATCTCCTTGTTTGATTGGCGCATTATCTACCTTCTACTAAGTTTTCTTTTGGTTTCCCCCATAACCAAACAAATTCACTATTGAAGGAGGATTACCTCGGGAGTGAGTGATATTTCCCATATTGCCCTGAGACCAAAATCCACCGTCAACAGTTGGCGCCGTCTGTGGGGAACTTTCAACAAAAGCAATTCACGAAAAAGACAATGGCAGAAGGCGGAAATCATCAATCTTCAAGGAGTCATGCAACAGACTGGATGAAAAAAGATGGAAGAAAGTATGAAATCCATGATGGATCGGCTGGAGAGAATGGAGGAAACGAACAACGAAAGACCCGAAGTCGGAACCAGTCGAAGAAGAAGAAGAAGTGAAAGAGCAGAAGGGAAAAGGGTGGTAGATACAGTGAAGACGATGGACCCAGGCAGAGGGGCCCCTACGAGATAAAATTGTAGTTGTAGAAAAAGATTCACAAACAGAGGACACATGGGAAGAAGAAGAAGGAAGACCATCACCAGATCCCTCCTATGATAGTCTCCGCGACTCCAGAAGAGAGGACATGGAGTATAGCGAAAATGTGCGGGAAATTCCAAGGCATGAGGAACGCCGCACCCGGGGCAATGGACGCACAGAGGGGCACAGAAGACGACATGGCGGCACAACCAGTGAGATAAAGTCTTGGTTAAAAAAGGAGATGACCAGGTGGGGGGTAGGCCTCAAGACTGATGCAAGTGATGCCCGGGACGGTGAGGAGGAATCTCCCCTCACGGAAGAAATAAAGTCGGCAAAATTCCCAAGGCGATTCAACATGCCGACCATGGCACCTTACAAAGGCCACTCTGACCCGAAATCCCACATCGAAAGCTTTGTCCTGTTGATGGAAGTCCAGGGAGTGGTAGGAGATGCCATCTGCAAAGTGTTCCCCCTAACTTTGGGTGGACCCGCCATCCTATGGTACAGAAGTCTGGCCCCGGGGAGCATCGGAAGCTTCACACAGCTTAAAAGGTCGTTCGTTCGACACTTTAAGGGGCCTGCGTCCCCAAGAAGACGATTGGAGAATTGAGGCTTATGAAGCAAGGAGATGACGAGCCCCTAAAAATTTTCATCGAGGGGTACCACAATATGGTTACTCGAGGTCGGGGGGTACGAGTCCCAAGAGGCCCTGGAAAGTTTAAAGGGAGCCCTAAGGGTCCGGAAAACTATGGACTCACCTAAGAATCCAAGACACACCAGATTATACTACCGCTCTAGAGGTAGCCCGGAAATTTGTCTTGTTAGAAAGCGAAGAAAAGATCTCCCGAAGGGGGACGGCCATTCGAGAAAGAACAACAAGAACAGAGGCCCCCCGACGACCGGACAGGGAATTCAAAAATTCAATCCGAGACCCAAAGAATTCAAACCAATGCCTCGAAGAGATCAGGAAAGAGGGGTCGCGACCCAGGTGAATCATGTAGTCCGAGAAGAAGCATATATTCCCCTGAGCAAGCCACCGGGGCAAATCATCATGGAGATACAGGAAAAAGGCCTCTTGATAGGACCCGACCTCAGGAGATTCCCCCCGGATAAAAGGACCAAGAAATCTTACTGCGTACATCATAATCTGAGGGGGGGCACACAACGGACGAATGCAAGGATCTACGGGAACAGATGGAGGACCTAGCCCGAAATGGGTATCTAAATAGTTATATCGACCATGAGGCCTTGGCAGCCAGACAGAGGGCACGAAACCGACAGGTTAACGTCATCGCAAGAGGGAAAACGCTGGCCGAGACTCTAACCGGTCAAGAAAAAGCTATAGCCGAATACAAGGGACAGAGGGCTGGAAATGGAAAGGTCCCCAGTACCACGAGGATGTCGGTCGGTACCCATAATGTTCACCGACGAGGATGCTCGAGGGGTGAGTTTTCCCCATGACGATGCGCTAATAATCAAAGCTACAATCAGCGGCACAGAGGTAGATAAATCCTGGTAGATCCCGGAAGCGTGTAGACATAATCTCCAAAGAAGCTTTAGAAAGCCTGAGAGTGGAGTACGTAACCCTAACTAATGACGGCACCCCCTTGTACGGTTTTGGAGGCTCAACGGTCATCCCGCTGGGGAGAATAAAACTGGGAACAACCATCGGAACTCACCCCAGGACCCAGACAGTTATGGTAAACTTCACCGTGGTGGACTGCCTGAGCAGTTACCAAGTCATTGTCGGCCGACCTTTTATGATGAAAACAAAGGCTGCGATGTCCTGTTATTACTTAAAACTGAAATTCCATACCCGGGAAGGGATCGGAATCATATGTGGAAGTTAGAAGATAGCCCGTAGTTATTTCGCCACTCTCTCACGAGAAACCCTCTGCATCGAGGAAAGCACTAGGAAGAGGCAGAGGGGGGAAGACAAGGAAAACCCAAGGAAGGACCCGGGTCCTCGCCCATATAAAGTTGCCCGGCTAGGAACAGCTGAAGAGTTAGAAGAAATAAGACTGTTCGGAGCGAAAAAAGGCATAAAGATAAGGGGGAACTTGGACGAAACCCTAAAAAAGGGCCTGCTAGAATGTCTACGGGAGTACCCCGACATCTTCGCGTGGGGACACAATGACATGCCCGGGATTGACCCAAAGTTCATTAGTCACCGCTTGGCAGTAAACCCGTCACACAAACCGGTCAAACAGAAGAGAAGAATCTTTAATCAAGAACGGTGCAGAGCGGTGGCATCCGAAGTGGAAAAATTGTTAAAAGCCGGCTTCATCAGAGAAGTAAAGTACCCCGAGTGGGTGTCAAACGTAGTATTGGTAAAGAAATCCAATGGAAAATGGAGGATGTGCGTAGATTTCACCGACCTTAATAAAGCATGTCCAAAAAGACAGCTTTCCTCTACCGAATGTGGATCAACTGGTAGACGCAACAGCCTGCCAAGGACTACTAAGCTTCATGGATGCCTTCTCAGGGTACAATCAGGTCAGGATGCATCCTGCAGACGAGGAGAAAACCACTTTTATCACCGATCAAGGACTGTACTGCTACAAAGTAATGCCCTTCAGACTGAAGAACGCAGGGGTAACTTTTCAAAGGTTGGTAAACAAAATTTTCAAACCACTCATCGGCACTTCAATGTTGATATATGTGGACGACATGATAACAATGTCCAGGGAACCAAGAGTTCACGTAACTGACCTAAAGAAAAACCTTCGAATTCGAATGCTGAGAAAACACAATTTAAAACTCAATCCAGAGAAGTGTGCATTCGGAGTGGCCTCAGGAAAATTTCTAGGCTACATGGTGAGTTCCCGAGGCATAGAAGCCAACCCCCAGAAGATACAGCCGTGCTATATTTAAAATCCCCCAGAACAATTAAAGAGGTGCAAGGTCTAACAGGCAGGGTCGCCGCGCTCAATCGATTCATCTCTCTGGCGACCGACAAAATGCCACCCCTTCTTCAAAGTCATCAAGAAGGCCCAAAGGGGATCGACTGGGCGACAGAATGCGAGGAGGCCTTCCAGCAGCTAAAACAATATCTAGCACAACCCCCACTCCTGGCCAAACCTCTCCCATGAGAGACATTATACTTGTACTTGGCTGTTTCAAAACACGCAGTGAGTTCGGTACTGGTGCAAGAGGCCGACCAGATCCAGAGACCAGTATACTATGTCAGCAAAGCTCTATTGGATGCAGAGACCCGGTATCCCGTGCATGAACTAGTCGCCCTATCCTTGATCACTGCAGCACGGAAATTACGACCTTACTTCCAGGCCCACCCTATCGGAGTTTACACCAATTACCCCCTGCGGCAGATCTTGCAAAAACCAGAAGCCTCGGGAAGGCTAATGAAATGGTCGGTGGAGCTAAGCGAGCACGACATTTCCTACCTCCCAAGGGTAGCAATAAAAGGGCAGGCCTTGGCAGATTTTGTTGCGGAACTCGCGGAACCCCAAATATTGACTACGGAGGAAAGCAAATGGGAAATGTCAGTGGACGGGTCTGCTAGCTCACAGGGCAATGGGGCAGGAATCGCACTGAAAAATAGTGAAGGAGAAGAAGTGTTGTTTGCCTTGAAATTTGCCTTCAAAGCCACAAACAATGAAGCCGAATACGAAGCAATCTTGGCGGATTGAGGCTATGCACGGTGGTGGGAGTCCACGACGTAGTAGTAAGGAGTGACTCTCAGCTAGCCATTCAACAACTAAAGGGAGAATTTCAGGCCAGGGAGCCGACTATGATAGCCCTTGGCCGAAGTAAAAAAGTTGATGGAGAAAATGGGGAACGTACGCTTCGAACAAATCGGACGAGAAGACAACTGTGAAGCAGACTCCCTGGCCCGATTCGCATCCTCAATGAAGACCGAGGACCCCTGAATAATCCCTCTCATATGCCTCCGAGAAAGAAGAAGCATAGGTGAGCTGGAGGTAGATATAGTAGAAGAGGAAGGCAAAAACTCATGGATGCAACCGATTAGGAGATACCTGGAAACAGGGGAAACCCCTAAAGACAAAAAGGAGGCCAAGAAGCTAAAATTCAAAAGCACCAAGTTTTCCCTGATCGAAGAGGCGCTCTACCGGAGAGGCTACACCGTACCCCTCCTGAGATGTTTAACAGAAGAGGAAGCAGATTATGCGCTCAGGTAAATTCACGCGGGCATCTGTGGAAGTCACGCCGGAGGAAGATCAATCACCTTTAAAGCCTTAAGACAAGGATTTTACTGGCCGACCATGCATCAGGACAGTGTGAGGGTAGCTCGGAAGTACGAAGGTTGTCAGAAAAATGCCAACATCCACCATCAACCGGCAGAGCAGTTAACCACCATATCCAGCCCCTGGCCATTCGCGCAGTGGGGGCTAGATATCATAGGACCAATGCCAAAAAGGCGAGGGCAGGCGAAGTATGCAATCGTGGCCATAGACTATTTCACAAAATGGGTAGAAGCCGAGCCGCTATCCACCATCACGGAAAAGAAGGCCACATAGTTTTTAAAGAAGAATATTATCTGCAGGTTCGGAATCCCGGGCAATCATCACCGACAACGGAAAACAATTTGATAGCAAGGGATTCAGGAAGCTCTGCGAAAACCTCCAGATCGCTTTAAAATTCACCTCGCCAGCCCATCCCAAGTCAAACGGACATGTTGAGGCAACAAACAAAACCATCAAGGCAAACCTTAAAGCCCGGCTCGGATCATGCAAGGGCTTATGGGTCGAAGAATTACCAGAAGTGCTATGGGCACATCGGACGACCTACAAAGATTCCACAGGGGAGACACCGTTTTCCCTATCATACGGATGTGAGGCCGTCATTCCAGCAGAAATCGGGGTAGCAACTCACAGGGTCCGCCACTTTGGGAATGAGCAGAATGAAGAACTTATCAAAAACCACCTCGACCTGATCGAGGAGGAAAGAAGAGAGAAATCAGCTATGAAGGGGCAGTATACCAACAAAGAATGGCCCGCTTCTACAACAGAAGAGTTCGAACCCGCTCTTCCTCCCGGGCGACTTAGTATTGAGAAAGGTCACCTTAAACACCCGACGACCAGAGGAGGGCTCGTTAGGTGCCAAGTGGGAAGGGCCCTACAAAATCACAGAGGTGGTAAGGCCAGAGGCTTACGTCTTAGAACAGCTGGATGACACAAAATTAAAAAACCATGGAACGCCGAGATGTTGAGAAAATACTTTCAGTAAATTCTCCCTTCCTTCTTTTCTTTTGCAGCAAACCGACAAGGGACAGAAATTCAATACAAAGCCTCTCAAAATGACCCGCAAAGAGTTGTAAGAAGAGCAGTATGTCCCCGAATATAAATTCAACTTTCTTTTCCAAAATTTTCACCCACTCTTCTAAAAATAAAAATAAAAATAAAAAATATATAATTTTGTGAACCGTATTCAAAACTCCGGGGACATACTCAATACAACGGTCCAGGGTCAAAAGCATAAAACCCGCAACTACCGACCACGGCTACCACCATAAAGAATCACAAGTCACACCAGAATCAGTTGATTCCATATAAGCATTAAACAGCAGTGACGAATGTGAATCAGAGTATAGATCCATGAGAAGCATAGCACGGGGAGGGATGATACCCCGCGGTTTCGCTTGCTCCAGTATTACCGATCATAAGGAAGAATGTGCCCTTAATGTTTCGAACACCCTTCGATCCTCATATTCTCGAGGCCCGTTTCAAGACAGTTGCGCCAAGACCATTTTGTTAATCGGCTCGGGGCTAGAATTCGTTCCACCGAGGCCACTTGATTATTCAGCTCATGGGTCGGGTTACGTCCCACCGAGTTGTGCTTATTGGCCTGGGGACAGAACATTCCCCCAGAACCAAATATCTCTTTAGCTCGGGGTCCTCAGAATATTCAGGGACATACTCGATGCATACTATCCGTGAGAAGCATAGCACGGGGAGAGATGATACCCCCGTGGCGATTGCTTGCTCCAGTGTTACCGAACATGAGGAGGAATATGCCCTTAATGTTTCGAAAACACTCTTTAATCCTCACTTACCCGATGTAATGGATCCGTGAGAAAGCATAGCACGGGGAGAGATGATGGCCCCGTGATGATTGCTAGCTCCAGTGATGCCAGACCTAAAGAGGAATGTGCCCTTAGTATCCCAGACACTCTTTGATCCATTCATCATTTGGATCCAAGAGAGGCGCATCACGGGGATGCGTTGTGCCCTTGTAGCGTGTGTCTGCTCCAGCGTGGTAAGGAGGAGCCCTCGCACAATACACAGGCTCCACAGTGACCCGACGTATAAAGGATGTGCCCTTACCATTTTAAACGCTCTCTGATCCAAATCCTGGTTCGTTAGAACACTGAATTGAAAGATTCAAGATTGTGTTTTGGAGACCTCGGACGGGTCGCTGTTTCGAGGTATCCGTGCTGTTATTTACACTTTTCGATTTTATTTTCAAAAAATTCCGTTTTCATTTTCATTAGGTCTGGCAAGGGGACGTCCGTGTGCCAAATCTAATAGGGCTTCAAAGGTGGATACACTTCTCCTCTGAATAAGTCCCAAGGATTAACCAGTGCTCGGGGCTGGACTCGTTTCGCCGAGGCCACTTTGTTAATCAGCTCGAGGCTAGATTCGTTCCGCCGAGGCCACTTGGATATTCGGCTCGGGGCTGGATTTCGTTCCGCCGAGGCCATTTAGTTATTAGGCTCGGGGCTGGATTACGTTCCGCCGAGGCCATTCAGTTATTCGGCTCGGGGCTGGATTTCGTTCCGCTGAGGCCAGTTAGTTAATCGGCTCGGGGCTGGATATGTTCCGCCGAGGCCACTTGGTTAATCGGCTCGGGGTTAGATACGTTCCGCCGAAGCCACCAGGTTATTCGGCTCAGGGTCAGGTTACGTCCCGCCGAGTCATCCATTTGGACTGGGGACGTAACATTCCCCAGGTCCAGGTGCCCTTTCTTTCTCGGGGTCGGGTTACGTCCCACCGATCTATCTTTTGGACTGGGGACGTAACATTCCCCCAGGGCCAAGGTTCCTTACAACTCGAGGTCGGGTCACGTCCCACCGGTTGCATCTCACCATCCGTGTTTCTCACAACTCGGAGTCAATCCTCGACCACTGAATATTTTGGGTCTCGGCTCGTGTTATCCCCTCACGAACATGCCTTAAAGTGATCGTTTGAGAAGAGTCACCCAGAGCAAATTACCAAGAACAGAAGAAAGGCAGAAAACGCATATATATATATTCGAATAAAGTATGAAGTATTATTACAAAAAGATAAGTATACACAGGGCCCCGTCCGGGTTACCCCTTCTCAATCAGCCCGCACATGGGCAAGAAGTCCTTCCTCGGCTGGCTCAGAGACGACGAATGGATCGGCTCGGTCTCATGAGGGGGAATAACAGCTTCAACCTCGGCAACCTGGGAGACCTCTACTTCAAGGATTGGAGGTGGAACCTCAGGATAGTCCTCGCCATGAGCAGGAACCTCAGGACGGTTTTCTTGAGGAGATGGGAGAACCGGGGAGATCAAATCGGTTCGGGATCCATCACTTCTTCGGGAGAAGGGGGTAGCCACTTCTTAAACTCCCCTCAAACATTTCCCCTTTACAAAAGCGGATGGCCGCATGAATATGACCCATGTCTAAATCAGGAAGAACCGTGGGGATGATTTCCGCACAATCGCCGACCCCTTCAAGACAGATGGAGTCCCTCTCGGCCTCCCACTCAAGTTCTCTATCCCTGAGCTCGGCACGGGCCCGTCCCAGTTCCTCCTCCTTGGCCCGCAGCTTATACTCCACACTGCCTATTTCCACCTTGAGGATCCCGATCTCAGCCCGAGCGTCCACCAAACTTGCTTTAGCTTCTTCAGCGTTCTTTCGCTCTAGAGTAGCAACAGCCTTAAGAGCTTTGTTTGTTTTAAGAGCCTCAACCGCAGCTAGCTCATGATCCCTATTCCTTTCTTCCACACTCGCAAGTTTGGCCTCCACTTCAGAAAGACGATTCTGAAGCCTATGGGCTTGGCCGCCTTCGGACAAAAGGCTTATAAACATGTCCTTATTTTTTGCCGCCAAATAATTTGCCTGCCGAGAAGAAAAAGAAGTTAGGAAAATAAAACAGTCTGAAAGACACCACGGATTTAGAAGAGAAGTAAAAGAAGTGACATGGGCCAGCTGGGAGCACAACTTTGCAACTACCTCATCGGGTGAAAGGTCCTCAAACCTCGGAATCTTCTCATGAGGTACGGCCTCGGCCAACTCATTGAAAGCCGGCACCAAATGGGAAGTAGCCTCCCTAATATCCTTCATGAGGTCATCAACTCCAAGAATCACAGAACCCTTCAATTTCTTTGAAGGACCCTCCTGCCGAACTGGAGAGTTTCTCTGCTCGGAGCCTCATCCTCCTCCAATTCCCGGCTTAATTGAGTATCAACAGCTCCAAATCGACGTTTCCTTCTCCTGGAAGGTCTTGGAGGGCTATGAGGACGGGTAACACCCATTGGAGGCACCCGGGGAGATGAAGATAGACCTTGAGAGCTCGGCCGTTCTACCCCCGCAGTCACCTTTTTAGCCTCAAAAGATTCAGGTCATTTCCGAGAGGTACCAGCTCCACCAGGACTAGTTTTCTTTGAAGCACCGGTCAACCGATCAAGGTATTTTGGTCTCCTCGACATACCTGCAAACACAGAGGCGACAAAAGTAGTCAAAAAAGAAAAAAAAAAAAAAAAAAAAAAAAAAAAAAAAGGCCAGGGGATCACTAAAGAGACTACCTATCCTACCCGAGACTTCCGGGGGAGGGGACCGAATGAGGCCCGATTCAACAAAGGCCGCATCATTAACTAGCTCCCTCCAATGGCCGGCGTATCTCCGAGCCCATTGTATCCGTCTCCGGACCCCGCGAGAAACCTTGGGGGCGTCCCTCCAATAGGCTAGGAGAAATAAAAGAAGTCAGGATCCTAAGCATGAAACAAAGAAGAAGTAACACATAAAATGTTAAAACCCCCTAACCTCCCGATCTGAAGATATAAGGGACTTAAATATCCTCTTCAAATGATCTCAGAACCCGACCCCAATCCCTAGTGGCCCAAAATCAGAGATCTTTGAAATTCTTGTTCGAATCAAGAAGCTTGCCGACAATATTGGAAGAGTCAGCATATGCAGAAAGGTAGTACCATCCATGGTACGACCTGGGGTTGGCTTTCAGCCGGTACAGTCTCTTCACTTCTTCAAGAGAAGGTTCACCAAACCCCGCCCGGTGCCAGACCACGTGCAGACCGGCCAGGATTCTCCAGCTATTCAAACTCAGCTGACAAGGGGCAATCTCCATCTCGGCCAGCATCCATGCAAAATAATGTTGGATGGGCAGCTGAAGTCCGCACTCAAAAAAGCCGGGAGGAGAGCCACATGAACCATCATTAGGCTGACTAGCACGATCAGACGGATGGGGAACCTCAAGGGCGATATCAATCGGGATGTCATATCGTTGCCGTAACAATGCTAAGTCATCCTCGGTAATTTTGGAAGGACGATCCATGTCCAGAGCCGAGCAGTCCAGATCATCAGGCTCCGGATCCTTCCGAGGAACCCTCTGATGGTAAGTGTCTTGTTCAAGTTCAGAAGGGGTAGGGGTGGTGTCAAGGTCCTCTACACTAGGATCTCCCGAGCTCGAGAGGAAAGCCTTCGGCGGGAGGAGTCGAAGGGTTAACATGGGGTAACGGGGGAAAGCCTGTCATCAGACATCCTAGACGTCCGGAAAAATAAAAAAGGGAAAGATCAGTCTATGGCCAATTTCTCGAAGTATCCAAAGTCTACACAACTACCCTAAAAAGCATCCAGGGAGGCTAGACATAAGAAATTCTGAAGTGCCCTAAACAAGCATTCGACAAACCGTAAATCTCTCCCTATTAAGTATTAAAACAAAAAAAAAAAGAAAGAAGAAAGAACGACGAAAGTGGCCGTTTGAAGAAAACTTACTTAATCGGGAAGGAACGTGGAAATGTTGAAAGAAACTCCGGGAACGCTGAGTCGAGCGAGTCACGGTTGGAGCAAGGGAAATGTTCACAGGTAGGAGAGAAAATTTGCCAAATAATTGCACAGTAAAAGCCTCGTCTTCTTATAGTCATAAGTAGGATGCTCATGGCCGTTGGATCGGAAAAAGAAACCCGGATGGACGCCAAGTGTCAACTGCAAAAGAGGTCTGCCAAAATCAAACAAACGGTTGAGATCAGCGCACTATTAAGACGCCTCTACACGGTCGATTTTCTTCTGCTTTTGGCGGGAACCCGACAGATGTTTGACAAGTGTCAAACTCAGAAAAAACCCTAAAGGTGATTTGATGGGCATTTAAAACAGACATGATGGTTGCGCATCTCAAGAAAAGTTTCCTGGAAGAAGTGGTATAAAGGTTTTATTCCTCCGTAAAATCTGAAGCGACCACCGGCAAAATGACCGGGACACCATCTTTATATAGTTCCCGGCACCAACTTGCATACTCGTTGGAACCGAGAACTAGGGGACAGATGTTGATGGTGTTTTCAGGCACTATGGTATTTAAGGCAGCACGACAGGGGCAAAAGGGTAATTTTCTTCTTGGTCAAGATCATTAATACCGACCCGACCACATGAGTGAGTGGCCGAGAACTTTATGATCCGATAACCGACCACTTGAGACCGGATGACCGGGCATTATCAGATCGACAACAGCATTCTCAGTCAAAGGACTATCATGACCGACCTCATAAAGGCCGACCAGATGGCGAGATATGCTTCGGAAGATGACACCCTATTCTTGCGGATAAAAAGACAGTCCTACCTTCATAAGAGATACTGATGAAACCAGTGTCCTAGAAGGATAAAGGAAGTAGAGGTAGATTTGATTAGGAATCCTTGTGGGAAAAGAATATTGTTTCAACTAGGAATCCTCATACTAGAAGGAATCTGATTTCTTCACTATTATAAATAGAAGGGTAGAGTGTGCATAAGGGGAACAAGTTGAAAGTTGAGAGGAGAATCAAGATCAATCTCATTGTAATTAAACTTGTAAAGCACGAGAGATACAGAGATACAAGTTTCAGCAATAAAAGTATAGTCCTGTTTGTGTCAGTGGATGTAGGTTGGATCAAAATCCGCTGAACCACGTTAGATCTCCTTGTTTGATTGGCGCATTATCTACCTTCTGCTAAGTTTGCTTTTGGTTTCCCCCATAACCAAACAAATTAACTATTGAAGGAGGATTACCTCGGGAGTGATATTCCCATATAACCCTGAGACCAAAATCCACCGTCAACACCTATATTATCCTAATCCTATTCAAAACCACTCCTTTAAGTCTAGCCATCTACTTGTACACCAAGACAGGTAGCCTAAACTAATTTAAAATACCCTTAATCTGAAATGGGCCACATGTCTAAATCCATAATACTTAATATTAATTAAATTATATAAATAAACTAAACAATAAGCCTGAAATGTCTTATAATATACACATGCATAAGGTGCAGGTCTTAGGCTTATAAGCTGCACCATTAAAGTTGAGTTTGATCTTCAAATATTTGGATCAAATTGATAAAGTATAGACCCTCTTCATTAAAATCCAATTGAATTGATTATACTCTTATTCTCCTCTTGTTGCATTCAACCATATATGCTTCTTTGATTTTTCTTACTCTTTATATTATGATTGACCCAAATTGACCCAATTGAAACTTCTAATAAATCCTTGCTCATCTTGACTGCATCTACTCATTGTGGTCTTGATTCACATCATTTGGATTGTTAAAAAAATATTCAGTGAACGACGAATAAATAACTTAAAAATGGAATTTAGAAGCCGCATTTCGAAAAATTTGAACCGACCTGGGAGGTTCTTAGCTAAATGGAGGTTTTGCATTTTATACGATTTTTTGTCACGACCTCCTCCATAGAGAGGGGTCCGTGAACCACTTCAGCTCGAGCACCTACATGTCATGCAACTGAACTAAATTTGCAAAGAAAAGTAATATTCCACATGTAAAAGTTCAGTAAACCCCAAATAAATATTTACAACAAAAGTATGTGAAAAACATGAAATTGTCCTAAATCTCACCAACAAAATATGTATATATAATAATGAATAATTGAAAACAACAATTGTTATATAAGGGCTATCACTGACGAAACATACTCAGAACACAACATCTCAATCAAACAAGGTTTGCTAACCGAATTCATTATAATAATGGATTAAAACCATTGAGAGAGTATCAACATCTCACCTCTCAACGTTTCCCGCCATATAACCTCGCATAAATGTGCAAGAAGGGCACTGAACCACACACCTATGCTAAACTCGCATAACCTCGCATCTCCGACCACTATTATACTAAATCTGGCAGCATGACAATAATATCACACAACATCCAATAAACACAATCATTTCACTTCATTCATCATCTCATCTCAAAGCCACATGGTACTCAAACACTTCGGTTCATAATACAAACATATAATTATACCCAAAATTTATATTCACAATTTATGTTCTCATACTATCAATTACTCAATATAATTTCCAAACATATGTGTATAAATATATCTATGCTATATTACGTAAACTCATATATCAAACATCAACAAAAACATTTATGTTAAGGGAATCATCGTGCTTTTGTACTTACCTCAATCCACCCAAAACTCTCTATATCTATATGTCATCGCTAAAATCTGGAAAAAAAAATGTAAAATTACGATCAGGTCCCTATATTTACTAAAATTATGATTTTACCCCTAAACCTTCTAAATTTATAATTTAACCCCCAATATTCTACAGCATTATTAACTTAGTCCTACAACTCTTAGTTATCACCTATTACTCACTAAAAAAAATATAATTTATAGATTTGTGTCTCTAATCATGCCAATTTATGAATAAGTCCAAAACTCTCAAAATATTACATTTACGCCCCTAAAACTGTAAAATATAACATACCGAGCTCCAAAGACTTCAAAATTCCACAACAATGTGATAAAAAGACAGTACACGTCACCAGGTTCACAACGACGGTGGTGGTAATGGCGGATGCTCGGTGGTCATCGACGAACGGTCAAACGGCATTAACTCTCATTTTTAGCTCGTTTCACGAAAATCGAATGTCCGATTTGGGCAACTGAAGTATCCAAACCGCGTATCTCAACAAGGGGAAGATTCTGGTCATAGAGGTGTTGTACACGCACGGCGGCGCGTGGAGCAGCGATGCGGCGACGCGTGGGTGGCGCGTGTAGAGGATTCAGGTGATTGGACCGGTGGCGTTGGCTTCATCTTGTCGAGAGGATTCTCCTGGAGCGGTCACTTGCCGGAAAAGGTGGTCGGACGACATCGATAAGCCTCTTTCTCTCTCATATCCACACTTTCTCTCTCTTCTGTACTTTCTCTCTCTACTGTTTCGACTTTCACTCTCTGTCACTGGTCCCTGAAAGTTTTGTATTCCCTTTTTCTACTGATCAATCCCATCCTTACCCTCTCCTTTTGGTTTTCAAGATAAACACACATCAAAATAAGCCTTTATAGTTTTGTTTTATATATAGCTAGTAGAGTTAGTTTTTGGTTAGTTGTTGTAGTGTAAAAATTAAGAAGTAGTGGAGATATGAGCAACAAAAAAATAGGGAAGAGAAAATAAATGGGTAAGTTAAATTTCAAATAATAACCACTCAAGAGATAAGGTCTTACATTTTTCGCTTTCGTTCTTTCAATTTTCTTTATCACCACCGCACTCGTGGTCGGCTTTGCGAAATTCTATAGGCATTAATAAGAGACATTTTCGGTAATATGTGTTTTCATTAAGAGCAAAAGTGGTTATTGAACACTTGTTGACTTGAGTGCGGCAACGTGCCCGCCTGTCCGGTCATCGTTTGAAGTCGAACTCGGGTTGACCCGCTCCTCTTCTCTTTCTGTTGCATGAGAATTGAGATAGTTTGATGATTATTTTTTAAAGATTAACTATAATTGAATGATTTTATTACAAATATTTTGAAAATTCGAAGTTGGCATAAGATTCTGACCCTATGCAAAATTATTCAAATCAACTCTATATAATAAACGTCAAAGGTAAATTTACTATGTTACGATTCAATTAATCATCATTAATTCTAATCAATTGATGTTAGTGTTCCTTGAACATGCCGAGGATCTCTAAGAGTGATTCGTGTGTGAAAATTACCAAAGAAAGTTGCGGAAAAACTTACATTGTTTGGATGAGATTTCAAAATTTTTTCTTTGAAGATGGAAGCTCCAAGCTTTCTTAAGTGTTTCCAACACTTGGGTGAGTTTCCCTATCACCTTCACTTGACTGCTTATGTGCTAGCAAGAACAAAAATAGAAAGAAAATTTTCCCTCCATGAGAAGCAAGGTTTCGGCCATGGCAAGAGAGGAAGAAGAGAGAGTTTTGTTTGTTGTGAATAGTAACTTGTTACACTTCCAAAGTTGACCAAATTAATTTATACAAAGGTTGAGTGTTGGTTTTGGTTTGAGTGTTGTATAAGCAATCCAAGCCTTACTCAAGCCAACAACAACTTCCATCAAATGTATAACATATTGATGTAAGTGAAGTGGGTGTCACCACTTTTAAATTCCAAATTTAAGTCGGCTAACTCAACACGTAACTTCGCTCGGGCCCGGATTCGTTTAATTCCGAACTAAATGAATTTTCCGTCGCGACGTAATTAAATCCAATTTAATTAAATATTAATGCCTAGCAAAATTATTGTGGAAGTCGTTTACGAATTAATTCCAAATTAATTCTTTCGCTTGAATTAAAATCCAATTTTAATACCGTATTGAATCTGATTTCAATTAATATATCTAATATATTATTTTAGCCCATATAAATAAATTAAATAGAAAAATCCAATTTAACTATTAAATATATTTTACCAATAATTCCAAATTAACCGTGTTCTCTCTTCTCGACGAATTTAATCCTAGATAAATTCTCGACGTAATTAATCACAGATTAATTCTTTCTTTGTTAATTAATCCCAGATTAATTTTTGCCGTAATTAATCCCAGATTAATTTTCTCTTTCATAATTAATCCTAGATTAATTCTGTTCGAGTCAAATCTCATCGGTGAATCTTTGGGAAGCGACCCAAGAGATCCCTGGATATGTTGGCACTAAATACGGTCATCAGACTATCTGAACACGTGCGTACTCGATACCATGTTCTTACCGATTTACAAGACATGGTTGGCTTCTAGCAAAACATTCTGCCTACCCAATTCTCCAGAAATATTCTTTAAAGAAATATTTAATCTTTATCAGGCGTAGCATACTAAGTATTGCGTATTATGATCCAGTATCAGATGTCACATGCTAGGCCTAGGGCTGGAATTGTGTCTGCCCCGTACAAAGTGGCAACTAGTCTCTATAATCGGATAATCATGACCTAGTCATATTATCCTTATGACTGCAGTACTTAAGAGTACTAGTTCCGTATCCTGCGTGATCATCATCTCCATATGACTGAAGTGATACTTCCATCTTGACATCACACCCAATACACTACGATTCTCAGTAAACCTAGAAGAGGCGTACACAGAACCTGTTAAAGCCCCAGACGACCAAAACCAAAGCATACTGATTGTCGGAAGTATTAGCGATGCAAGTCTCAGGTTAAGACCAAATACACCTACCCTGATTCGGAGTCCCATAGACACATAGTCATACTACCAATGGGATTCCGATGGGTCTATCCAGAGCGAAGCTATTCCCGTACCATCGGCAAACAGAACCTCCTATCACACTTGCATAAGTATCCAATACTTAAATATATGAGAACTATGTCGTTAAGCTTCCATAACGCGCACAAGTGCAATACTAGCCTATTCCGCATTATCGATGTCCAGTCTCGATAATACTACGACTAGGGATATTTAATGATTAAACCTTTCGTGGATTAATATTGTCTCATATCTTATTTATCCGGTACTAATCATATGGACTTTTATCATTTATATATCTAAGTAATCCAATTACAAAATGATAAAAGAGCAATTTACTTTGTCACATAGTTAATTTTGTACAAGCACAGCATGTCATTTACAAAATAATGATGCTATGGGTCATAATTGTCCAACAATCTCCCACTTGGCCTATAGCCAATTACTCAAGTGTCCAACACTTGAACTATATACGGGTCGCTCATGCTTATGCTGAGATATCGCTTTCTCCAGCGGATTTACAAGGTTATCATCTGATGCGATTTATTCGATCATCACACCGCCACGATGTATGATCTCACGAATCAGATAAAGCCGTCGAAGTACATACTTGGATCGTTGATGAGACCGTAATTCTTTAGCCTGTGTTGTAGCTTAGCTCAGCTGCTAACAGAACTACTCCTAATCCAATTAGGAATTTTATAGATCCAAAATGCTTCTTTTGCTGCCTCAGCCACAGTAATATATTATGCTTTGTCGTTGAATCGGCAACAATATCTTGCTTGGAAGATTTCCAGCTCACTGTTCCATTGTTCAAACAAAATATGTACCCTTATTGCGACTTACAATCGTCTTTATCGGTTAGGAAACTTGCGTCGGTGAACCCAATCACCTCAAGTTCTCCTTCTCCACAGATTAAGAAAGCATCTTTAGTTCATCCAAGATACTTAAGGATGTTCTTAACATCAATCCAGTGACCATCACCTGGATTGGCCTGATTGTGACTCCACATGTTCAAAGCATATGAGACACCAGGTCGCGTACATTTCTTTCAATGTACGAGTTCTCGGAGAGTGTCAACAATTTTTCGATCTATCCCAGTAGATCTTTATTCCTATAATAAAGGTTGCATCTCTCAAGTATTCCGTGAAGAATTTTAATGAAAACCAAGCTTTCACCGATTGTTAACATGAGAATGTTATTTCCAAAAAATAATACATCACCAATGTATAGGACATCTTATGTCAGTGCGCTCCCACCAACCTTCTTATATACACAAGAATCATCTTCGTTTTGAATGAAACCATATTCTATTATGATCTCAACAAAACATTGGTTCCAAGAACACAATGCTTGCTTCAATCCATAATTAGATCGATTTAACTTGCAAACCTTGTTTGCATGTTTCGGCATGACAAAACCGTCAGGATGTTGTAAACATCCTCCAAAAGGTTTCCGTTAAGGAAAGCGGTTTTTGACGTTCAGCTGCCATATTTTATAAACGAAATATGCAGCACTTGCAAGCATTATCCGGATAGATTTAATCATGGCAACTAGTAAAAGGTTTCATCGTAATCGAAACCATGTTGATGACGATACCTTTCGTTACAAGCCTAGCTTTGTACGTTTGTATGTTGTCATCCATGTTTGTCTTCACCATGAAGACCCATTTGCTACCAATAGGCACAATGCCTTCTGGTACATCAACCAATGTCCAAACTTGGTTGGTATACATGGAATCCATTTCGGACTTCATGGCACTTTGCCATAAACCAGAGTCGATATCTTGTATCATTTCCTCATACGTAGTCTGTTCGTCTTCCTCAATAAGATTGACATCTTCATGAGGTGAGATCAGAAACCCATACCTCTTAGGTTGTTTCCTGACTCTCTCCGACCTACACGGTTCTTGTGTATTAGAAGATTGTGGTACAGATTCATCCTTGATGAACTGTTCGTGTTCCGTTAAAGGATCAGTGCCAGGAACAGTATCACTCCGATTTTCATCAAGTTCTACTTTCTTCCCACTTACCATTGCATTTAGGTATTCCTCTTAGGAAAACCGCATGGAGAGCAACAAATATCTTTGTTCTCTTGTGAGTTGTGGAATTAGTTTCCTTAGGATAACCAATTACAAATGGGCACTAATCCAATTTGGGTTGTAGTTTGGTATCATCCAAACATATGACCAGCATTCCCAAATCATCAGGAATGAGAAACCCGGTTTCTTTCCTGTCCATATTTAATATGGAGTCTGTCCAACAAATTTTGGCGGAACCTTATTCAAAATAAGTATTGCACTGTTCAATGCGTATCCCGTGAAGGAAACTGGTAGCTCAGTGCGACTCATTATTAACCTAACCATGTCCAACAAAGTCCGGTTTCTTCGTTCGGGCACACCACTCAATTGAGGTGTTCTGAGAGGAGTCCACTATGAAAGAATACTATACTTTTTTTTTTTTTTTTTGGAAACAATGGAAACCCCGCCACCAAACCACCCATTCTGGGCCGCGGCGCAGGTAAAACCACCGGCTGTCCCAGGCTCTTACAAGAAGTGCACCCCCTGGATTCGAACCCAGAACCTTAAGGTGAGATCCTGGACCCTACACCACCAAGCCACACCCCTTGGGGACGAATACTATACTCTTTCAAGTAATCGAGAAACTTATTGCTCAAGTATTTTCCACCACGGTCCAACCGTAATGTTTTAATACTTTTGCTAGTCTGTTTTTCTACTTCGTGTCGAAACTCTTTGAATTTATCAAAATTTTCCGATTTGTGTTTCTTAAGAAACACATAACCATAACGCGATTATGAAGTATTTTTATTCACCTCTAGCCTAGCTAGACATTGGCCCACATACTCACCATGAACGAGGGCTAACAGCTCGGTGGCACGTGTACCTTTACCGCTAAAAGGCACTTTGCCTAATAAATAAGATTCGTAGACGTCATATGATTTAGGATCAAATCTGTCCATAGTATCCATTCTTCAAAAGAGTGGATATATGAGTTTTGCTAATGAGTCTCAGACGACAATGCCACAAATAAGTCTCATCTGATTTACTCAGTTTGAGCTTTTTATTTTCATGTTATATGTTTGAGATTCATTTATATTCGAAATATAAATATTGTTATTCACATCTAATGTGTATATCTCAATATCATCTTTATAAATAAAACACCCAGTGTTCTGGAACATAAAGGTATACCCGCAACGGGTTAAACTAGATATAGAGATAATATTCTAGTCAAACTAGGTACATTATAACAGTTTCTTAATTTAAGTACATGCCCAAAGGGCAATTCCAAAACTTAGGTTCCCACAGCCAAAACAGCGACTCTCGTCCCGTTTCCGACTCGCATGTCAATCTCATCTGAAGCCAGTATCCTGCTAATCAGCAGATGCTGCAGATCAGTATATATGTGAGTACCACTTCCAGTATCAAAAATCCAATTTTTAAAACCAGTAGTGTACATGTTTATAACAAACATACTTGAAGTCGGAGCCTTGCCCGTCTTCACTTCCTTCATGTCTGCCTTGTCCATACGGCAGTCACGCTTCCAGTGACCCCGTTTGTCACAGTTTAGGCAGACATGTTGGGATATGTCCTTAGTCTTCCCAGAAGACTGTGACGATTTTGCCTTTTCCCTTTTCTTCACACCCTTAGAAGCCTTCGGCCGAGCCTTGGCCTTCTGGGATATCGAAGTAAGACGTGTTTTTCGCTTCTTGCCCTTTTGGAAGCTCTGGCTTTGTTTCCTTGAGCATAGCCATTAACTCTCCAATAGTTTTCTCTTGGTTCAAGATGAACTCACCCCAGCTTTCGGGCATAGACTATAAGATCAAATCTATGAAAGTCTCGACCTCGTAGGTAAAGCCCAGCTAACCTTAGCTATTCGATGTCAGCAATCATCTACGACACCTAGTGCTCGACAGATGTACCCTCTGAAATGCACGAGCGAAAGAGCTTCTTTTGCAATTCATACTTCTAAGATCTAAGGTTAGATCTATGAAGATCCTTTAATTTCAACATCATGGTATAAAGATCTAATCATTAGTTCTGACAACGAAATTAATGAGTCATTGCGGCAAGCATGACATATTGAACATTAAAGTTATCATCACAATGAGTCTTCCAAAGCTCATGCTCTACTATTTGCCCAACTTCGGGCTCAGGTCCGAGAGTTTTCTCTATTATACAGAGTAACTTCTTGGCTTCCAAGACTATCCTGAGATTCAATTCCCAATCTGAAAATTTACGCCGTTAAAGACATTTTCACCTAGGATTATGTTCTTTTACGCTAATCTTTCAGCTATATTGATTACTATAGTCCAACTATCCAATCAATAATTTCGGGTACAATCAAATATAATGATTACTATAGTCCAACTATATAATCAACTACAAGTGGAGTAGTGTGTTGTATAGTCTAACTGTTCAAAGAAAGCAATATTAAATATTAGTCCAACTAATATATTTATAACAACGATAAATTAATAAAAAGAGCGCATATTGGCAAGTATTTAACGAAATTGCAAATTAATACTAGCCTCCCACTATTTTTCGGCAAGCCTCTAACCCTCTATAGAGTACCCGGGAAACCTAGTTTCCTAGTGGGCTAGGATCTCGTTAAATAACACAACCTTGACTTTCGCCAACAAGTTGTATGAAACTTAACTAGGTAGATCTCTAAGATCAATTGGATCCCATACAATTCCTAGATCCAGTAGGTGGACCTCCAAGTCCGAAACATATATCGAATATATGTAAATATATCCAATATATTTCCTAACGTTTTCCTCTGAATCAACTAAGCCTTGGCTTTGGCTCAACAAGCTTAATGATTCCAGTTAAGTGGGACCCATTGACAGTGGGAAAGCTTCGTAATCCACGTCGATAAACTAGAGGTGACCTTGACTTTGGCCAACAAGTCACAACCGACCAAGACATGCGATATAGAACAAAGCTTTCGTGGTTCAAACACATCCGCGATGGACATGGATCTTGACTTTGGCCAACAAACCAATGCCAATCTTGGATCTTGAGAGAGAACCACTCAATGGAAGGAAAAACGCTTAATATTTGATGAGGGTTTTTCGCGTAAATTGGCAACCAATTTATTATCTTTGATTAGGTCTCATCATACACCCTTAAACATGCATTATAAAAGCATAATAAGGCGCGAATAAAATTAATAATGATATGTGGATGGATATATAACAAACTTTGTTCCTAGAACAAATCTCTCCATTTCCTCTCTCCCGCTAGCACTATTCTTACTTCTACCCAATACATAATACTTCTAAAGAAACCTCATTACATTTAGGGAAATTGGTGAGAAGAGAAATACAAATAGAATAGAGATAATAGGCTGGACAGGCAGGTCCAATTTAATAAATTCTAAATTTATTACAACAATTTCCAAAATTGCCCTCACCCTTCTAATATCCATCCGATATACATTATTCATACAATACATCCATGTATTCAACAAAGCATGTTATTCAATCAATCTAATCCAATTAATTAATCTTTGACTTAATGACCATTCAATGTTCCAAACAACGATTTGATTTGCACGAGTCCAACTCGTTTAAGAATAAATACTCAAAGTACGTATTCTTGAATTATATCAAACTATAATTTTAAATCCAATTTAATTTGTATTCAATACTAATCAAATTTAATTCCAAATTAAATAATTACACTTATTTATGTGCTTTAGAGTAGATTCTAAATCCAATCTTAATGGGTCATAAAGGCCCAATTAACATCCAATCAAATTAATTAAAGTCCAATGGGCTTTTAATTAATTCATAAGGCATGGGCTTTGGCCAATATGGATCAAACCCAAATGCCAATGCCCAATTAAGAAATCACCCTTTTTTCAAAAAAAAATCAATTTTGGCCTATTAGGCCTAATTAAATATTAAAAGGCCCAATAGTTATATTTGACTTTATGAAATGGTTTTAGCCCCAATTTGGATCCAATACATTTGTTTTAAACCAAGCTTGGCCCAACTAAATCTATTAAGCCCAATTACAACAAATTAAATTAACACATTATTCCAAATTACATATTAATTTAATTAAGTGAAATAACATAATTAATCAACTAATCTAATGTTTCCAAAACATTAATTAAATAAATTAATCATGCTCATTAATTCCAATTCATGTCCAACACAAATTGAAGCAAAATCAATCTATACATGCTTTAATTGTTCACGGCAATATGGCACAAAATAGCAATCATTTTGATTTCAATCTAATTAACATCAACATCTATTATTTCATGCTTAAAACACATCCAATGGTCTAATTAACAAAGAATCACCATGAACAAACATTATGGTAGATTCGGCCAAGAGGGTGGATTTGGGGATTTTTGATCCAATCAATTTTTCTCAATCCAAAGATGCACAAATCCAATTCATCATCTTCCAAACTCAACCAAACAATCAATTTAGGCAAATCATGCTCCAAACACAAAAACCCCAAATTAAAGTCATGAACCCTAGATTTTCAAATCAAACTTAGGATGTCTCTGATACCATTGTTAGTGTTCCTAGAACATGCCAAGGATCTCTAAGAGTGATTCGTGTGTGAATTACCAAAGAAGTTGCGGAAAAACTTACATTGGTTGGATGAGATTTCAAAACTTTTTCTTTGAAGATGGAAGCTCCAAGCTTTCTCAAGTGTTTCCAACACTTGGGTGAGTTTTCCTATCACCTTCACTTGACTCATTATGTGCTAGCAAGAACAAAAATTGAAAGAAAATTTTCCCTTCAAGAGAAGCAAGGTTCGGCCATGGTAAGAGAGGAAGAAGAGAGAGTTTTGTTTGTTGTGAATAGTAACTTGTTCACTTCCAAAGTTGACCAAATTAATTTATACAAAGGTTGAGTGATGGTTTTGGTTTGAGTGTTGTATAAGCAATCCAAGCCTTACTCAAGCCAACAACAACTTCCATCAAATGTCTAACATATTGATGTAAGTGAAGTGGGTCCCACCACTTTTAAATTCCAAATTTAAGTCGGCTAACTCAACATGTAACTTCGCTCGGGCCCAGGTTCGTTTAATTCCGAACTAAACGAATTTTCCGTTACGACGTAATTAATCCAATTTAATTAAATAATAATGCCTAGCAAAATTATTGCGGAAGTCGCTTACGAAAATTCCAAATTAATTCTTTCGCTTGAATTAAAATCAAATTTTAATTCCGTATTGAAATCCGATTTCAATTAATATATCTAATATATTATTTTAGCCCATATAAATAAATTAAATAGAAAAATCCAATTTAACTATTAAATTTATTTTACCGATTAATTCCAAATTAACCGCGTTCACTCTTCTCGACGAATTTAATAATCCCAGATAATTCTCGACGTAATTAATCCCAGATTAATTATTTCTCTGTTAATTAATCCCAGATTAATTCTTGCTAATTAATCCCAGATTAATTCTGTTCGAGTCAAATCTCATCGAAGAATCTTTGGGAAGTGACCCAAGAGATCCCTGGATATGTTGGCAGTAAATACGGTCATCGGACTATCCGAACACGTGCGTACTCGGTACCACGTTCTTACCGATTTACAAGACATGGTTGGCTTCTAGCAAAGCATCGTGCCGACCCAATTCTCCAGAAATATTCTTTAAATGAATATTTAATCTTTATCAGGCGTAGCATACTAAGTATTGCGTATTACAATCCAGTATCGGATGTCACATGCTAGGCCTAGGGCTGGAATTGTGTCTGCCCCGTACAAAGCATATATCAGATCACTGGCAACTAGTCTCTATAATCGGATAATCATGACCCAGTCATAGTATCCCGATGACTGCAGTACTTAAGAGTACTAGTTCCGTATCCTGCATGATCATCATCTCCATATGACTGAAGTGATACTTCCATCTTGACATCACACCCAATACACTACAATTCTCAGTAAACCCAGAAGAGGCGTACACAGAACCTGTTAAAGCCCCGGACGACCAAAACCAAAGCGTACTGATTTTCGCAGGTATTAGCGATGCAAGTCTCAGGTTAAGACCAAATACACCTACCCTGATTCGGATTCCCATAGACACATAGTCATACTACCAATGAGATTCTCAAGGGTCTATCCAGAGCGAAGCTGTTCCCGTACCATCGGCAAACAGAACCTCATATCACACTTGTATAAGTATCCAATACTTAAATATATGAGAACTATGTCGTTAAGCTTCCATAACGCGCACAAGTGCAATACTAGCCTATTCCGCATTATCGATGTCCAGTCTCGATAATACTACGACTAGAGATATTTAATGATTAAACCTTTCGTGGATTAATATTGTCTCATATCTTATTAATCTGGTACTAATCATATGGACTTTTATCATTTATATATCTAAGTAATCCAATTACAAAATGATAAAATAGTATTTTCCTTTGTCACATAGTTAATTTTGTACAAGCACAGCATGTCCTTTACAAAATAGTGATGATATGGGTCATAATTGTCCAACAATTATCACAATCTCAATCAAAGCAATAATTAAAGAGCAAAAAGTAAATGAGTAATCAACATAAAGATTTTATTGACGAAATGGAAAACTCTTAAAGAGTAAAAAACCTCTACGGTTATAGGTTACCACATGAATTCACTATAATAGAGAAAACTTACAGTGATTGTATAAAACTTATGGTGACAACTTCACCGACTAT
>SKCR01054288.1:0-29877 GCA_019454045.1 Zanthoxylum bungeanum | reverse complement strand
TTCCTGTCCCGTAAAGCTCTATCTCCTCGGTTTCCTCAGCTGCAGCGAGTCGGGCATTTTTGTTCGGCCAGACGCCTGGGCTTCTGTCTTCATCTTCTTCTCCCTGGTTCCTTTGTCGTTTTCGGTTGTCTTCTGTGATGCAAAGAGTTTCTCGTGAGAGAGTTGCGAAGCAGCTGCGAGCTGTTTTCTGGCTTCCGCATACAATTCCAATCCCCTCCCGAGTGGGGAATTTCAGTTTCAGGTGGTAGCAGGACATCGCGGCTTTTGTTTTCATCATGAAGGGTCGTCCGACGATGGCCTGGTAATGCTCATGCAGTCTACTACAGTGAAGTCTGTCATGATCGTCCGGGTCCGAGGATGTGTCCCGACAGTTATCGCCAACTGTATTCTTCCTAGTGGGATGACGGCTGATCCTCCGAAACCGTATAAGGGAGTGCTATCGTTGGTCAGGGTTGCATATTCCACCCCGAGGTCGTCCAGTGCTTCTCTGGAAATTATGTCGACTGCGCTCCCGGGGTCCACTAGGATTCTGTCTACCTCCGACCCGCTGATGACTGCCTTGATTATCAATGCATCGTCATGAGGGAAACTTACTCCTCGGGTATCCTCATCAGTGAACATTATTGGTACCGACCGGCCTCCCTGTAGCCCTGAGACCTGCTCTGTTTCTAAGACATCTGGTCCTCGGGTTCTGCTGTAATCTTTCCTTGACCGGTTAGAGTTTCCGGCCAGTGTTCTTCCTCCTGCGATGATATTGATCTGGCGACCACGTGCTCTTTGTCTGGCTGTCATGACCTCATGGTCAATGTACTTGTTGAGATACCCGTTTCGTGCTAGATCTTCCATTTGTTCTCGCAGATCTTTACATCCGTCTGTTGCATGTCCTTTGGAGTTGTGGTGTACACAATAAGCCTTTTGGTTTCTTTTGTCCGGGGGGAATCTCCTTTGGTCGGGTTCCACTAAGAGGCCTTCCCCTAGATCTCCATGACAATTTGCCCTAGTGGTTTCTTTAGGGGAATGTATGCATCTTCCCCGACCACATGGTTTACTTGGGTCGGCGCCTTCTCTCTTGATTGTCCCGGTGCAGTGGCTTGAATTCTTTGTGCTTCGGGGGTGGTTTTCTGGATTCTCTTTCTGTTCGGCGGGGGGCACCCTCCCATGCGGTTCTTTCTCTGATGGTGTTCCCTTTTCGGGATACTTTCTCTTCGTTCTCTAACAAAATGAATTTTCGGGCTACCTTCAGAGCGGTGGCGTAGTCCGGGGTGTCTTGGATCCTTAGATGGGTCCATAGCCTTCCGACCTTTAAGGCTCCCTTCAAGCTTTCCAGGGCCTCGGGGGATTCATACCCTCCGACTTCGAGTACCATATTATGGTATCTTTCAATAAATATCTTCAGAGGTTCATCGTCTCCTTGTTTTATAAGCCTTAGTTCTCCAATTGTTTTTCTGGGGACACAAGCCCCCTTGAAGTGTCGTATGAATGACTTTCTCAGTTGTGTGAAGTTGCTGATGCTCCTTGGGGCTAGGCTTCTATACCATAGAATGGCCGGTCCGGCCAGAGTTAGGGGGAACACTTTGCAGATGGCGTCCCCTGTTACCCCTTGCACCTCCATTAGTAGGACGAAACCTTCAATGTGGGTTTTGGGATCGGTATGGCCCTTGTATGGTGTCATGGTCGGCATGCTGAATCTTTTGGGAATTTCTCTGATTTTATTTCCTCTGTGAGGGGGGACTCATCTTTGCCGTCCTGGACATCCCCTCTGTTTGCATTGGGATATACTCCCCATTTGATCAGCTCCTCCCGTAACCAAGATTTCATGTTGCTATCCTTGGTTCCATTCCGCCTCCTGCGGTCTCCTTTCTTTCTGTTATCCCGGGGGTGGTGCTTCTCGTGGCCGGTATCTTCTCGTATTTCTTCGTCATATTCTTTTCCTTTCGCCGGGTGTTGCGAGGGCTATCATAGGCGGGGCGGGGTCTGGTGACGATTTGTCACTCTCTTCCTCCCATGTGTCCTCGGTCTGGGAATCTTCCTGAACCACTACAGATCTTATCCTGTAAGGATCCCTCCTCCGGGGTCTGTCGTCCTCACTTATATCAACAATTCTCTTTCCTTCTGCTATGTCGTTCCTTCGTCGGCTAGTCCCGGCCTCGAATTTTTCATTGTGTGCTCCTTCTATCCTTTCCAACCGGTCTACTATGGTTTTTAGCAGAGTTTGGCTTTCCTCCCTTTCTTCCTAAGGTTCTCCTCAATCTTTTCCATCCAATCTGCAGCCGAGCTCCCTGATGGTTGGTGGCTTCCGTCTTCCGCCATTGTCTTACTACGCGAGTTGCTTTTTGTTGAAGTCCCCACAGACGGCGCCAACTGTTGACGGCTGATTTTGGTCTCAGGGTAATATTGGAATATCACTCCCGAGGAAATCCTCCCTCAATAGTGAATTGTTTGGTTATGGGGGACCAAAGGCAAATTTAGCAAGAAAACAGATACACACACCAATCAACAAGGGGATTTAACGTGGTTCGGTGGATTTGGACCCGACCTACGTCCACGGACACAAAAAAGATGGTACTTTTATTACTTAAACACTCTTCTCGGATCTCTACAAGTCAGAGCTTGAAGACTTGATCACTGGTTTCTTGTTGATGATTATGATGTTTTACCTTTTACACATACTATGCCCTCCTATTTATAGTAATACAAAAGTCAGACTCCTATTTGCATAAGAAATCCTAGTTGAACTTTAATATTCTTTCCTTGTAAGGATTCCTAGTCCGATTCTCCTTCTCTTTTCTTATTCCTTTTCGGATTCTGACTTCATTTCCTTGTGAGAATAGGATAATCTGCTTATCTTATCCGCAAGAATAGGGTGTCGTCATCTTGAAACGTCTCGCCGTCTGGTCGGTCTTCATGAGGTCGGTCATGACAGTCTTTTTGCTGAGAGTGTTTCTGCCGACCTTAGAGTGCTCGGTCATCCGAACCAAAGTGGTCGGTCTTTACATGTTGTGGTCGGGTCGGCTTGATGATCTCAACTAGTCAGGGAATTACCCTTCTGTCCTCGTCGTGCTATCTTAAATGCTATAGTGCCTGAAAACACCATCAACACTCTATATTCGTGTCAATGAAAACACCACACACATATATATATGCATGCCACGTAGCAAGCGCTGCTTGCTGCATGCAAACACCGCTGGCATGCAGCGTAAATTGCATGTAGCGCATGCGCAAGCGCGCGCTAGTCGTGCAGGTTCTGGTTTTGTCCCGTTTTGGTTTTTCCGGACTCTGATTCGTCCCTGATTTTTTTCCTATACACTTGTAATGGAATATAGTATTCCATTAAAATATTTAAAAATATACCAATGCTCAATTACCACGGGTTAGACCTTTTTTCCG
This sequence comes from Zanthoxylum bungeanum, assembly GCA_019454045.1. Taxonomy (NCBI): domain Eukaryota; kingdom Viridiplantae; phylum Streptophyta; class Magnoliopsida; order Sapindales; family Rutaceae; genus Zanthoxylum; species Zanthoxylum bungeanum. The sequence continues at coordinate 26,490 of SKCR01054288.1, read as the reverse complement.
CTATGCGGGGCACCAATCCGACACTAGGGGACCTACAACCGCCCCGACATAATGGTCTCAGAGCATATCTTAACCACACAACACAAGTTGCATATTTGACATGTATTTGAATCTATGTCTCTGTAATTTTAATTTAATTATGCATAAGTCATGTTGGATATGCACTGCATGATTTAAATTAAAATTTTTATTTTGACCCAAGCATGTTAATGATTTGATTGTCATAAATCTCTTGTGATTATATGATTATTTTATTTGAAGTAATAATATTAATAATGTCGGAGTATTATTGGATGGTTCGTCTTGTCAATACAGAGATGAATGAATTCTTATTGCTTATGTCCAATACTGTCACTATTGTGTGGGTATAAATTGTCAGGACTTACGTCGCTCCGATAAAATATTAGATGTAACGTGATGAGTTGACTTAGTCATCCAATATCGTCATTATTGTGAGAGTGATTTACGAAGCTTATTAGTGTACAGTGACAAGTATACATCTGGAACACGTCTTTAGCCTATGTTGCCATACTAGAAACTAATGTAGTATTTTACCTATAAAATAAATTATAAACCTCCGTTTAGTGAACTGTAAACTTTTATACATACTAGACTCATTAAGGATTTACAAAATTAAAAATCAGAATTTTTCATTGAAAAATGAATTTAGGATGAATTTCAAAATGTGTCTGCCCCGCAGGTGATCTGAATTTGTTTCCTTCTAAACTGTGTGCACTAATTCAATTATAATTTGAGTTTTAAGAAACAAAATCTAGATTCATAAAAAGTCACAAAAGCTAGAAACATAAAGGAATAATATATTCAAAATTTGGGATTTTCCGTTAAATCATTAAATTGTAGCAAATTTTGTAGGGTGGTTATTCTATAGTGAAACTAGAAACGATTTTTATCTGCATAACATGTAAAGATGTGGCTATAACTTGAATTTTAGAAATCATAATCGAGATCCATAAAAATCCAATGAAACTAGACATACAGAAGACTAACATAGTGAAAAATCAGAATTTTTCACTAAGGCATGAATGTAAGGAAAATTCTGAACTGTGACAGTTCTACATAAAGACCAGATGCTAATTCTGTTAGCGCAGCATACAAAGATTCATTATCACTTGAGTTCCAAGAATTGAAATCAAAAACCGTAAAAAGTGACGTAAATTAGACATATAAGAGGTTGTTCTATAAAATTTTTTAGCCCTTGTTCTATTTTTATTAATTACATTGAATTTTTCAATTTACCGCTATGCAATGTAGAAATGAATAAAATAAGTGAAAGTTAAGTTTACGAAATCTCGACATAGGAAATTCCAAATCGCGTATCGTAAAATTCTTAAAGATCCTAAGTAATTTGAATTTCTAGAAAGTTCATTACTCATGCATGGTGGTACGTCTTGTTCATATATGCGGTAAATATTTAATGTCGCATATCCTAACGTAAGAATGTCTGTTTATAGATCGTTATTGGAACAACTATAGGTACTCCGCAAAGTTGAATTGGATTAGCAACAAAACTGTGAGTTGATACTCTATATTTTTGATTGATTTCTTGTAATGTATTTATGATATTTGAGATATTTTTGATGAGCCTTGATGATTTGATGATACTCTTAATGATTGAAGACGTTTTTGATGAGTTGAGATGATTTTTATGATTTTATCAGTTTGATGTTTTAACATAGTTAAGTGATTTGATATGATTTTGATGAGTATGTTTTATAAATTTTTATACATGGAATTGACGGTATATATATGGAATTGATGGAATTAGATGACCATGTGCACATGAGTAGATACAGATTCGAGATCAGGGGATGACGATACATAACGTCTCTAGATCCCCAATTACAGTATTTTAGGGGATGGTGATACGTAAAGCCTAAAGATACCAAAGACTTACAGAGAAGTGTCTAGGGGACGGCGATACGTAATGCCTCTAGATACTAGCTTTACAGAGATATGCCTAAGGGGATAGCGATACGTAACACCCATTGGTATTAGACTTTTCAAAGATGTGTTTAGGAGGAAGGTGATATATAATGCACTTAAACACCAAAGTTTTAAAGAGATACATGTTTTACAATGATTTTGGTTTTATAAAAAAATAGATTCTATCAGGCTTTGAAATTGGATTTTATTATAACACATTTTTGAATTTGATTTTATTTCAGTAAAGGTTTGTTACAATAGAGTTTATTAGTTTTCTTATTTATGAGTTTTTGGGTTTTCAATAAAATTTGATTTTAAATATTTTCAGTCTATTTTTAGTTAAAGGATTTTCATAAATTCTGAAGAAACTTTCAAATAAATATTTTAAGACATAAATTTTTTAAGAAACTTTCAAATAAATAAATTCTGAATACTTTATTGATTATTGTTCAGTTTGTTTAGATTTAGATCCACTCACTGAGTATTCCAAAATACTCACCCCATCACACAAATCTGTTTTATAGGATTTTCTGAAGTACGAGCTCGTTGAATCGGATTTTATTTGCAGTCACTAAGGTCTTTTGGGTCACATTAGTTTTGTACATTGTGCATTTGTTTGCGCAATTTTTTATGCGTGAAGGAAAAAGAGCGTGTAAGGTTCAAACCTCCTGAGATAAAGTCTCAGTAAGGGGTGTTTGATTAAGTGAATAAGCCTCCAAGGGGCACAAACGCACAAATTACAGTCCTAAAGGTTATAAAAGCTAAAAGATAAAAATATGCTTGTTTGAGTCTTCATTTCATCGGGGTTTTCTCTCTGTACGAGTGAACTTTTATAGTGAAACTTGTAAACTGCTTGGGCGGTCCCAGTATCTCCCTGCAGCTGCTGGATCGTGCCTTCAACCGTTGGGCTGTGCGTTTCAACTTCTTGATCGTGGGTTGAGCTTTTATAGTGAAGCTTGTAAACCGCTTTGGCGGTCCTAGTATCTCCCTGCAGCTGCTGGATCGTGCCTTCAACCGTTGAGTTGTGCGTCTCAACTGCTGCGATCGTGGAAGCAACTACATCATGCATTTTCGTCCTAACCGCTAATTCGGTCTTCTCAAGCTCTTCGTCGCTCTTCGCTCCATCGTCCTTCCTCCCTTCGTTCTTTCCTTCATCTTAGGGCGATTTCGTTCCAGGGTGACTAGAATTTCCTCTGTCAACAATTGTCCCCCAAATTCACATTCATTGAACCGGAAGTGAAGATCGAGGTGAATTTTTTCGGTCTTCCATCGACGAAAAGGCGTATAGATTGGAATGATAGAAACTTGTACGGTCATTCCTCTTTGTTCTAGGGTAATTTTTTGGCTTTTCATCCAGGTTCGTTCCTTCCTCGTGCAGGGAAGACCACCACTCCAACCGAGCCAGTCTCCTGGTCGATCCCCACTCCAGAGAATGTGGGAAGCTAGTCCCCCGACCGATCCCTCAGTCCAGAGAACCTGCGAAGCCGAGGAGTGCGGCACCCTCCGTGCAGAGGCATACGATCCGCCGTTGTCACCGGTCGTAACCCATCCGTAACCAGGAGATGCAATACCTTCCACACAGATGACCCTGGTTAGCCGTTGCTAACGGACATAGTCCATCCACACCATTACATTCCATTTCACACCTCACACCGTGTGGATGGCCGTTAGATAATCTCTTTACATTTCATTTCACACTTCATCGAAGAGAAGCTTTCGCTTCTGATGGCCTTTGTTTCATGCATATATTTTCTTTTTTCTCGACTTTCTTCTGCCTCTCCCGATCTTTTCTTTTTCATCTTAGGGAGTCCGCTTGGTTACGGAGGGCCAAGCTGCAATGTTTTGAGTAAGGTCGGCCCTTAAATGGGCGGTTGGGAGACCTTGCAAGTTACTTCTTCAACCTTCCTCTTTTTATATACTCCCAAGCCATGATACTGTTTTCACGTGAAGTGTTTTTTTCCATGTGTTACCTGACCAATTGGGGGGGCTCCCTGCTCTAGGTCTGGTTTTTTGCCGAAAGTAAGCCTGCGGCCTGATGGTCTTGTCATATCAATTTTGTCTTTACTATTTGTGCCAATAATGGAAACAGCTTGGGCGATGCCTCTAGAGGATGTAGTATTGACATCTGTCCTTGACCGATCTTGGAGGTCGATCTAAGATTTTGAGGTTCGGCCGATCTGCTGGAGGCCGATGCTGCAAAGTCGAGCGAGGTAAAACCCAGGGTGGAACTTTTCGCTCTGTAATCGGGCTTCATTTTGGAGTCCTTCGTGAACCTATCACTTCTACAATAAATGTGCGGCCCTTTCCTATACGTTTCATCAAGTCTATCGCCCATCCCATAAACGCCCACAGTTTAATGACCGGGATCATCTCGGTCGCTGGTGCCATTTGAATAGGCCCATGCTTCTGACAAGCAATGCATCATTTGGCATACGAGCTGCACGATTCTCCCATCTTTGGCCAATAATAGCCGCTTCGTATAATCAACCATCTCATCTTTATTCCTGCTTGGTGAGCCCCACAAACACCTTCATGTACTTCGGCCATGATAGTTTTGGATTCAGATGGCCCTACACATTTCAACAACAATCCATCTTGTCGTTTTTTTATATAACACATCTCCTGAGACTACGTAGTTTAAGGCTTTAAGTTTTAGCCTTCGGTCATTCCCTCCTTTGGGCTGTTTTAAAAACGTCTTGATTTCGCTTCTCCAATCGTCCTCCTTTTCGATTTCAACGGCTGTGACATTTGTCCCTTCCTTTCGTCGCATCAGGACCGACTTCACCTCGTCGCTTCTATATATACCATCTATGTTTGCTTGCTTGTACCCGGAAGCTGCTTGGGCCAAATCGTTGGCCATTTCTTTCTTTGCCCTCAGAATGTGTTCCAATTCTGCGTGGTCAAATTGACCAACCAATTCTTTAGCCACATTTAATAGCGCCATGACTGATGGGCATTGGCATTTGAAGGTTCATGTTACCTGTTGGATCACTAATTGCGAGTCTCCTTTAATAGACACGTGTGTTACCCCCATTTTGAGGAGCGTTTCTAAACCAAATATCATGGCTACGTATTCGGCATGGTTGTTAGTGTAATATTCATTTAACCTGATTAAGAAACGGAACGATTCACCCAATGGGCTAACTAAGACTATCCCCATCCCTTCTCCTTTTGTTGTACTGGACCCATCAAAATACATCGTCCATAGTTTCAGACTCCATTCATCTAAATCCATTTCTACTTCTCTGACGGTACTCAAACAGGGGTGGTCAGCTAAGAAATCTGCCAAAGCTTGATTTTTTACAGCCTTTTGGGGCTCATGTCGTATATCGAATTCTGATAGTGATAAAGACCAGAAACCAACTCTTTGATGCAAAATAGGACGAGAAAACATGTACTTTATTATATTAACTTTAGTGACTAAGTACACTATATTCAGCCTAAGGTAGGCTCGTAGTTTAGTACATGTAAAATACAAAGCCAAGCATAATTTCTCCATTGGAGAATAATTACATTCATAATTTAGCAATTGTCTACTAATGTAATAAATGGCTCTTTTGACGTCCGTATCGTCGTCTTGCGCGATCATCCCAGTGATAGATTGTTCTTTAGCCGATATATACAGCTTCATTGGCCGACCTGGCACAGAGGGTACCATCACCGGCGGCTGTGACAAATATTTCTTTAGGCTATCAAAAGCCTTTTGATGTTCTTCGGTCCAGACGAATTCGTCCTTATCCTTTAGCTTCAACAGGGAGGTGAACACTTTTGTTTTCCCTGCACAATTGGAGATAAATCGTCTTAAGAAGTTAATTTGCCCTAAAAACCTCTGTAACTCTTTCTTATTTTGGGGTGGTATAGCTTTGGTGATCGATCGAGATTTATTGGTGTCAATCTCGATTCCCCGTTGATGCACTAGAAAACCTAGGAAATTTCTTACGCACACCCCGAAAGCACATTTGGCAGGGTTCAATTTTAGTTTAAAATTTCTCATTCGCTCAAAGGCCGTTGCTAGATGGCCAAAATGTTCTTCCATGGTCACAGATTTAGACACTATATCGTCCACATAGACTTCTATAGATTCGCCGATCATGTCATGAAAGATCAAATTCATGGCTCGCTGATAAGTGGAACCAGCGTTTTTCAGACCGAATGGCATCACTACCCATTCATAACACCCTAGAGAGCCTGGGCACCTAAAGGTTGTTTTGTGTATATCGTTTTCGGCGATGTAAATCTGATTATAACCTGCATACCCATCCATAAAAGAGTAGACTTGGTACCCCCAACGTGGAGTCTACTAGGGAATCTACTGTCGGTATTGGGTATTGATCTTTTGGTGTCGCTAAGTTTAAATTTCTGAAGTCTATACAGATCCTTATTTTTCCGTCCTTTTTCCTGACTGGGACGATATTTGACAACCATTCGACATATATGGTCGTCCTAATGAACTTCGCCTCTAAAAGGCGTTCAACTTCTTTCTTAATATCAGGCATGACATTGGGCGCAAACCTCCGGGGAGGCTGCTTATGAGGCCTATGGCTTGGCATGATTAGCAGCTTATGCTCCACCAACGTCCTATCTAAACCAGGCATCTCATTGTAGTCCCATGCAAAACAATCTTTGTACTCTCGCAGTAAACAAATTAGCTTTTCGCATACCTGGGACTCCAGTTCCTTGCTGACGTAAGTGATGCGTCTATCATGCTCGCTCCCTAGATTTACCTCGCCCAATGCATCTTGTCCTCTTGAGATATTTGTCTTTCGTTGTCCATTCAAAGTGTACTTTTCTTCTTCCATTGATTCACCTCCTTCTATCAAGCAGTCCACTCCACATAGTTCTCTTATCTTGTCTTCCATCTGATGTGCCAGCAGTTTGCCTCTTACGGCCGAAATCACGGCCTGTGCTTCGGCCTCATTTCTTCGTTCGGCTACATAGGCCATTAAATTGGCCTTGGAGGCCGCAACGGTAGCTTGCTTCTTATTCTGCTTGTTCTTCATTGAAATTGCTGTGCGTTGGCTCTCCAAAAACCACTGTGGTTGGTCTCGTCTGTGCGAACAAATCATTCAGCAGTCCCGCGGGGTACGGCTCGTCATTTTGAGCCACAATGGTCAGGCTTTCCCCTTCATTGAGAACTCTGGTCGGCCCATAATTCCCTTCGTACATGAAGTACTCGGCCAAATTTATCTCTGCGGCAAAAGGCTAGTTGTCGGCATGCACTATCTCCACCTCGTCCCTCTGGTTCAAGAAAACTAGGCATTGATGAATGGACGAAGGGATGCATCGGCTGCCGTATATCCAGTATCGTCCTACGAGTATATTGTATGTTTTCGGCCCATCTATGACAAAAAATACTATTGTTTTCGTAATACTTCCCACTTGCAAGTCGAACGGAATAACCCCTTTGGCCGTCGTCGTCCCTCCATTAAAGCCGGTAAGAACCACTTCCGTATGGAGAAGGTATTCTTCTGAATTTGCCAAATGTCCTAGCATCCTAACTGGTATTGCATTAATGGCGGCCCCATTATCAATCAGCACATTGGTGATAGGTATCCCATTAGCCTTTGCTTTTACGTACAGCGGCCCCAGATGCTTTATCAATTGTGGTGGTGGCTTTGGGAATATCACCTTCCCTGACAGACTTATCTCCATTGCTTGATTGCCCTCATTGTTAGCTTGAGGCGATTTCTCTTCCATGTCTCATCCAGATGGTAGCAACGTGTCCGGTGCACCTTGAGAGACATTATTGACGGCCAATCTCCATTTTTCGGCTCTGGTGATGGTCCGTTTTACCTTAGGTGTCCCATACAAAATGAGGAATGGATATCTTCCCAAATCTTCTCCCAATGTCCCGACTGCAGGATTGCCGGCCTCATACAATTCTTTAAGAAGCCGATTTTATGAAATTCCTCTTTTCCTTGCTTCGGTGTTGATGTCTAATTCTTCTTCAATGTCGTTCATTTCCTCATCCGAAGCCTCCCTATCTGTTATCGAGAGCGCTGTAAATTTGGTCTCGTTACCGTCATAGACGTCTTCGTTGTTCCAGCTTCTCCGCTGTTATCCCCATTGAATTTCACGGGCAACAAGTAATGGTTGGCCACAACCGGTGGCATACTGCCGAACGGAATGACGATAGGAGGTTATTCGTCGTCTGTTTCATCCCGCTTTCGCCTGTCGAACTTAGTGTGTTCATCGCCGCTCGTCACTGCTCCTTTTTTGCTGTCCCTCACTTTTTTGTTTGCTTCTGATTTCTCCATGATGCGAGGGTTACGGCCCGTGGTGGCCTTTGCTTCGCCTTGTTGGCGCATCATCCGGCCATAGTTTCTTTGATATCGCCTTAACTGCATCCTCTTCATTTCGTCCACGGGGGAATAAATCCTGCCTGGACGTTGTCCTGACAGTGGCCTTCAATATGAATGCCATATATTGGGCCGATGAATTTTGACCGGCGTAAACACACATGTATAACGCAAGCGCACGTATCGTTCAAGTAGTATAAAAATATCGATCCCACAAGGACTTAATATCTAAACTATTAATTTTATGAGGTCAAATGATTATTAATATCTAACAAGTTGATTAATTGATTTGAAATGGTGACGATTCTAAATTTAAAAGCAAGTAAATAAAATTGTCGAAAATAGGTTTTAAGAAAATTCAATATTAAAAACTATCCAGGGTTGTGATTTCTTCCAATATCATTTTAAAGATGAAGTGGTTATCTTAAAGTTGGGTAATATATTGATTTATTAACCTGGAACACTAAATTATGTGTAAGCCTCTGTTGATGATCAGACACAAATACCCAGTTTAACCCAATTGAATCATATGTCTATGTCAACCAAAATTATATGGATTCATTAAGTTTAAGTTCCAATTATGGCTACCCCCGCCCGACAGGTATATTCCTATCCTGTAAGGAAATCTATTAAAGGGTTATCTATCCTCAAGGAAGATCGTGGGCTATTGAGTCTAAGGCTGAAACCTAAAATCCCTATGTCTAGTTCATTTTAGATTTACCAGATCAATTTTATTAATGGCCAATTAATGAAAAAGCATTAAGTTTAAGACTCAATAAATAAATCTTTATATTACCCAAGCTATAATCTAACCCTTATAAAACGGTGATATTAGATTTCATCACAACCCCAGATAACTGGCTTAGTTACAACACATATTTACAGGTAGTAAAAACTTAAATAAAAGAAAAGACATAAAGTAAAATACTAAAAATTAAATACTGAAAAGTAAATGCTGAAAGTAAATTGCAGAAAAGTAAATAAAGTAAAATTACAATAAAAGAAAATGCTGAGGTAAAAGGATCCACTTTTATTACTTCTATTTTAGATATATCCCTTAATATAATATATTAACTTTGCATGATAATTACCAACCAGCCATATAGGCGGTATCCAGATTAAGTCAAATTAATAATTAATTACCAACCGACCAATCAGGCGGTATCCAGTTTAGTCAGGTTAAAACCAATTTAAATAATTACCAACCGACCAATATGGCGATATCCTCGTTAAGTCAGGTTTTAACTAGTTTATATATTATAATTAAGGGAGATTAATCTAAATATTAGTAATAAAAGTTTTAACTTTTACCCCAGCAAAGGGGAGTTACCTCCTCATTACTGAAAAGTAAAAACTGAAATTAAATAAAGAAAAGTACTGTGCGTAAAAGTAAATTGCGGAAAGTAAAAACTGAAAAGTAAAGAAAAGAAAGTGCGAAAACAAAAATTAATTTCTGAAAGCTATAAATAAACAAACAAGATACAATCTTCTTAGTATTCTTAAGGAATTCCTTAGAAGAAAGTATGAATTTTACAAATGAAATGGCTTGGTATTTATAGGCAAAATTTTGCCTCCATCAAATCATCCACCAAATCAATTATTAATTGCTCCACTAATTGCTCCACTAATTGCTCCACCAAATCCATTATTATTGCTCCACTAATCTCTTATCATGTTTGGTGATGATTTGATAATTTTTATTATTTTTTTATTAATTTATTTTTTTGCTTTGAAAATGATTGAAAGTGATTTTAATAATTACACACTACACACTTCTGGATGGTTCATCAATTTCGGGCATGAAATCTTCAGAATTAGAAATTATTTTGTCTTTCCAAGTTGTAGATCTTTGAGTCTTCTTTAATCTGGAACTTGAATCAGCTCAATCCGATATCTGAGTAAAACGTTATGCCCAAAATACGACAGATGCGCAAAACTGGAATTTCCAAAACTGCACTTCGTCAAAACGCCCTTTCAAGTTTCCAATCTCCAAAATTAAAATATCAAGTCCAATAATTGCCCTTATTTGACCCATATTTAATCCTAAATGATTTCATTGAGACCCGATATTATTTTATCTGCAAAATAAACTAAAACACATCAAAACGTTCATCAAACCCGAGAAACTAAACAAAATATTAAGTAAAAGGGGCGGTAAATATTGATATATTTTCCGCTCATCAAATTTTCGGCCTAAACATTCTTACATTTTGGACGAGATTTGAATTCTCCCCATAGAATCTTGGGGCGAAGGTCTGTGGCTGCCATGCTGCTGACTCTTTCTTTACGGGCCTTTCACAAGTCTCTTATAACTCCCTCATCCATTCTATATTGTTTTTGCATCGAATACAAACATTCAGCCGTTCTCCATGCTTTGAAGGTGCCTTAATCCTTTCCAGAGTGCTTGGACGATGCTGGTGTTGTCCTTCGTCTAGAACTAATTTGACGTTCGGCAGATTCATCTTGGCAAGATCTGGGTTGATCATGTTCAATTCCACCGATTTTGGAAAAGGGTTGTTATCCACTGCCATCTTTTTCTCGAACGTAATTCATCCAGATTCTATGGCATCCTGTAAAACATTTCGAAAAACAAGACAATTATTAGTTGTATGAGACCATGCATTGTGCCACTTACAATATATTTTACTACCGATTTGTTCGGCTGTTGGCAACGTATGTCGATCGCTCAAACTAATTTGTTTATCTTTATACAACTGGTCGAATATGGCATCCACTTTAGTGATATCAAAAGAGAAGTTCCTACTCTTTTTATCATTCTTTTCATTGGCTTGGGGCTCCGCCCACGTCATACAAATGTAAGGCTTCCCCTTAACCAATTTGGCCAAACATAAGTCGGCCGATTCGACGTCTACTTCGCCCATTTCATAATCAATGTTTCTATAATACGTCCCTTTGCTCGAATTTTTTATTTGCTCCTCTTCTCGTAATAACCGCTCATAACGCACCACACTAGTGGTGAGTTGGGGAAGGTCTCAAAATTCGCGATCCTGAAATTTCTTTTTTAGATTGAGATTGAGGCAACCTTGAGCGATTCTCAAAAATTCCTTTTCGGGCAGAGGTACGTAACATCGGGCTAGGACTACCTTAAACCGCTGTAAAAAAGTCTCAGCCCACTATCCTGACAGCTGTCTTAGGTTTGCCAAATTGGCCAAGGCTACTTCAGATTCGGCCTTGTAAAATTACGCATGGAACAATTGTTCCATTTACTGCCAACTTTCTACCGAATTGGCCGGCAGACTGACATACCAGGAGAAAGCTACTCCTGACAATGAGCCGTGAAATAACCTCAATTTATGGAAATCATTGACTTCCCAACACTGAAGGGTAAATCGCCTTATGTGTTCCATGGTAGAAACCTCCCCAGACCTCATAAATAGGGAAAAATCTGGTATCTTGTAGTTTCGAGGCCACAGATAAGCCACATCGATCCAATCAGGATACGGCTTCCGATATCTTGGCCGAATTGGCCGTATGCCTAGACCAAATTGGTCTTGAAGGATCTCAGTCATTTTTTCCCTCAATATATCGTTGCCATTAAATGGCATGGCTATGGGCGGCGGCTGCGGTCCTATCAAAAGTGGGACATAATTGTGATTCTGCCCCTGAGAAGCCTGGATGCCTTGAGGCAACACCACTTCATGTTGTGCCATGCTTGGCCTTTGGTGCATATTTGGCCCTAATTGTGGGCTATTGCCCTTAGGACTTATTCCTCCCCTGAGAACCGTAGGGATGTTGGTCCCTTGCGCATGAACATTACTAGGACCAACCTCCTGACTGCTTGGTGTAGGGAGGGGCGTGGTCCACGGCAGCGCCGTCCCGCCGTTCACATATTTGGCCATTAATTCATTCAACGAGCTTAGATGTTTGGCATGTTTTCGTAATGTGAGTTGCTAGTCGATACGAATTTGTCTATAACATGTGCATTTTGAAGCCTAACCTGTTCGACAACATCCTGCTTGAATTCACCGAACAACGTACGTACCGAGTTAGGGCCGAGCTCCCTCATAGGTTCGTATCGACTAGCGTCTACCACACCCTCGAAATGACCGACTACGGCTGGAACGCGGGGCTGGTTGTTTTGCTCCAGTCCTCCTTCCTCCGCGCTCGAGCCAGTTTGAGCATTTCTTTTCGGAGGCATCTCCACTATTTACACCAATTCTCCCACTGTGGTCGCCAAAAACTGTTTGCGCAATTTTTTTATGCGTGAAGGAAAAAGAGCGTGTAAGGTTCAAACCTCCTGAGACAAAGTCCCAGCAATGGGTGTTTGATTAAGTGAATAAGCCTCCAAGGGGCACAAGCACACAAATTACAGTCCTAAAGGTTATAAAAGCTAAAAGATAAAAAATATGCTCGTTTGAGTCTTCATTTCATTGGGGTTTTCTCTTTGTAAGAGTGAGCTTTTATAGTGAAACTTGTAAACTGCTTGGGCGGTCCTAGTATCTCCTGCAGCTGCTGGATCGTGCCTTCAACCGTTGGGCTGTGCGTTTCAACTGCTTGATCGTAGGTTGAGCTTTTTATAGTGAAGCTTGTAACCCGCTTGGGCGGTCCCAGTATCTCCTTGCAGCTGCTGGATCGTGCCTTCAACCGTTGGGCTGTGCGTCTCAACTGCTGTGATCGTGGAAGCAACTGCATCATGCATTTTCGTCCTAACAGCTAATTCGATTGTCTCAAGCTCTTCGTCGCTCTTCGCTCCATCGTCCTTCCTCCATTCGTTCGTTCCTTCGTCTTAGGGCGATTTAGTTCCAGGGTGACTAGAATTTTCTCTGTCAACAACATTATACAACCGTAGTAATGTTTTATGAAATGATGTAATAAGTTTTATGTCATTATATGAGTTATATGTGTTATAACAAGATATTGGAAATAAGTGATTTAGTTATAGGAACCCATTTTCCGCGCGGCGGTAGTGTGTTAGGCATTGGGATCGATCTTGAAATTTTTTATGCTCTCCCTCTATCTGGCTGAAACTATCCAGGCCTATTTCCATATGTTTTTGATGATTTTAACAACCCTGAGCAATCCCCGAACAACAGCAAAAAAATTACACAGTTTTCCACATCGAAATCTCCTTACACACGCGTACAGCTCCATGTTTTGGTAGCTACAGTGTACTAATTTTTCTTCCACTGTTTTGGACAAAATAATCACTCCAAAATAGCCGCAAATAGTCCACAAGACACCCCTGTGTTCCTAAATTTTATGTGCAAAACTACAACACAAACAACTCATAAATAACTAGTAAAAATGGCGGTAGTGAGTAGAATTTTCCGCTAACTGTTGTGAGTCCAAGAGAAGAGAAGCATAAAGATATTGTTTTGCAATCCAAGTGATCTTCCGTGCTATGACTCGCTACCAACAAAAGGAAGAGTAGGATTCACTCACATAATAATCCATAAATAATTTAGAGATTGCAGTTTGTCACAAAAAGTTATCTTTTTCTTTTTCTCTACAACTCCTAACAGAAAACCAAGAGATAATAGAGGCTAGAGTTTTCCAAAAATAAGAGTATCAATAAAAAGAAAATAATTTTTCTTTTTATACTTAGGGTTTTAAGTTACTAAAACATAACACAAAACCTTCCCATTACCCTTAATGAAATTCGGCCATATGGCCTTGTAAATAAAATAAATAAAATAAAATAAATAAATTTTTTAAATGTCTTTATAAAGACATATCAAATTCTTAAAATAAAAAAAATTATAACTTCCATTTTTAATCGATGAATTTAAAATCACAATTTTAATTCATTCACTTCCAAAATAGAACTTATTAAATTATATATAAAATATAATGTAATAAATATATTATTTAAATTAAATGATTATTTCATAATCATTTATATGAAATAAAAGATCTCATATTAAAATTAACATAAGTTCCAATTGTTACACATATATATTATTTATCATATTAATAATATATGTGAGTTTATAATTGGATCAAATTATATCTAATTTGCTATAGTATATCGAGCTAGCATATAGACCAAATGGACCTACAGTTTCGAGCTCCAATAATTAAACTCTTTAATTAATATTCTGAATTATTAGCTTTAGGTTATTCCACTAAAACCTAAAGTTGCACTCTCGCCGCTGTAGATATATTATATAAGGTGAACTACGTCAGTGTCCTTCGATATAGTCATTACAAACGGATTTGCCCTTCAAGAGTATCTCATAATTGGAGCCGGATCAAAATATCTGTTATATTCCTCTAATTATTTTTACCTTAATTACCATTGATTCTCTAATGAACTATTTATTCATAACCATTATGAATATAAATCTTTCTATTTGTAATAGCAAGACTTGAGTGCTCTACTCGTTCAAATACCGAATCATCCATTAAGGAAGATACTCTTATACTTCTCGCAAAAATGAGTCAAATCTGTATCTATATAAAACATCATCAGTGTGGGAACACAGAAACTGGGCGACGCATGCTGTCCCGGGCTCGCGGCCCGGTCGGGAGTACGGAGTAGCCATGGGGGACTAAATCGGAGAATAATAGAGTCGCCACCCGGTGTGAACCGGACAAAGATTTAAGGCCGCACTCACCCCTCGCAAGGGAAGACCTCAAACCATTGGGTTCGGAATGGTCCCTTACTTATGCCACTTGTAATGAAAGGATTTATATGATAATTCAATCAGGCTTAAGTAATACTTATTTCTAAGAATATCATGCTTCTACATCCACATACATACATCAACAAGTTAATCTAAATTTATATGTAACACATATTCGAATTTGCATACAGCCTATTTGCATGTAATCTATGTCTCAATTTTCATACATAAGGATTATCATCCGGCAAGCATACAAGTTAATGAACACATTGGTGGACACAGAAGCGCAAACAAATAACATTCTTACTAGCATGCATATTAAGAAAAGATATTTAAGCGCATAACAGAAATAGACAACTAGAGAGGTAATACCAATGCATAATGTAAAAAAAGGGGTAACTATGTGCTAAGATGGACATGTCGTAATGTGATGCAAGAGGATCTGTTTACCGTGGGCGTTCGTTCAGCGTTCGTATACGCGTTCGAACGGTAAACAGAAGGTTCTCGTTCGAGTAGCGTTCGTAAATGCGTTCGAACGGAAATGAAACAGAATGCTCACGTTCGTATGGCGTTTGTGAACGCGTTCGAACAGAAATGAAACAAAATACTCGTGTTCGTATGGCGTTCGTGAACGCGTTCGAACAGAAATGGGACCTGATGCATGATAAGGCAAAATGCTTGCGCGTTCGAGTTGCGTTCGTAAACGCGTTCGAACGAGAACAGACCTGATGCATGAAATGGGACCCAATACATAAATGACGAATAGTACAATGCGAGGCGCGGCAAAGCGTCATGGTAAAGGGCTTTAACCCCTCCCCTTAGGGGATCTTTCATTCCACTTGCTAAGCCCATGCGCTCGATCACATCATGCATGCAAACATAAAGACAATCATATCTAACCAAGTATGCCCGATTGAACACATCTTACATCCAACCGAACACACATCAACCGGTGCGACAAAGCATCGTGGTAAAGGGCTTTAACCCCTTCCCCATAGGGGATCTTTCATTCCACTTACTAAGCCCATGCGCTCGATTGAATCATGCATGTCAAGAATTAAAAGCGATAACATCAAACTTGGTGTGTCCGATTGAACGTATCTTGCATTCAACCGAACACACATCAACCGGCGCGGCAAAGCATCGTGGTAAAGGGCTTTAAACCCTCCCCATATGGGATCTTTCATTGCACTTGCTAAGCCCATGCGCTCGATCGCATCATGCATAAAAACATAAAGACAATCATATCAAACTAAGTATGCCCGATTGAACACATCTTACATCCACCGAACACACATCAACCGGTGCGACAAAGCATCGTGGTAAAATGCTTTAACCCCTCCCCATATGGGATCTTTCATTCCACTTACTAAGCCCATGCGCTCGATTGAATCATGCATAATAAGCAACATACAGAATTCAAGTGACGAAAAATAAATAAACCAAAGCAACACAAAACAAAAGAGGGTGCCGTTTACTCAAGCGGTACGTGGAGTTGTGTCCCGAGTACAGATCATATTACCGTCCATTCGGAATCGGCTATGAAATTTATGTCCGGGTTTCCATCCGATATACCGCGAGAGTTGACACATCTCTCATTTTATTCTACAGCCACAACATACAACATCTCATAATTCATGCATATTTATCTACTCAAAGGCCACAATATGTATTTCAACATGACAATCATGCAAGTAATATTTAATAAATAATACAAAAAAACGAGTGTGAAAGATTCCCTCAGGTCTAACCTTTTTGCCAACTTTCAGGCTTGCGTTTCACGGACGTCGGAAGGGTACAGCTCCTCAACTTCTCCGGTTCACTGGTTTAGCGTCCTAGCTCACTGCTTTGCTGTTTTGCTTGCTGTTTAGACTCCGTTCTGCTACTGTTCGGCCTCTATTTTACTGCTCATTGTTCAGGTCACCTGTTTTGAGGTTTCAACGGACTGTTCCGTGTTTTTGTGTGGGTTTTTAGTGTAGTCTTGTGTGATTTATTTTAAGAATTATGGATGCAGATTTATGTTATTACTTTAAGGTTTTTAGGGAATGCTTTAAATGTGTTTTACTGCTGTTTTAGGGGTTAAATTACTGCTGTTTGGGCGTGTAAAACAGTGTGGTTTTATATTCACTGCAGTTCGGTTTTTGGTTATAATTTTCGGTGATGGAGGGCTGCTGTATAGGGTTGGTTTCGGTGGCTTTAGGAAGATATAAAGGCTTGTTATTTTCGGTTATGGAGGGGTTAAGGAGGGTGATGTGTTCGGCTATGGAATGGAGGAGATGAAAAGAATATTTTTTTGTTACTTATTCTTGTGATTGGCATGAATGGAGAGTTGTGAGAGGGGGGTGGAAATTCTTCTCTTTTTTTTTTGTGAGGGGCGTGAACTAGGAGTCTGAATGCCTTGGAGAAGTGTGGTTTATATAGAGAAGGGTTAGGGCTTCACCTTGTCTCACAAGGAAGGGATTTGGCATTAAAAGGAGGATTTGATTTGGTGTTGAGCAAGGAAAGTCAAAGATTGAGGGGGGACAAATCTTGGCTAGATTAGGAAGTCAAAATATTTAATTGGTTATGATTGATTTTAATTAGGCATGACATCTTTTTAATTTAGTATGTGATTTGTTTAGTTAGGAAGTTAATAATTTGATTTATCTTCATTAGGTATGATTATATTTTGTGTTTTATTTAATTGGTAAATGGCTTAGATATTTTATTTAATATTTAATATTTAATTTAATTAAATTGTGATGTGTTTTATGGGCTTTGGGGAGCTAATTGGGCTGGGGTGCAAGGTTGGTAGCAGCAAAACCAGAAACACCGACGCCGTTCGAACGCCATTCGAACGCCGCACGAACATCCGCAATCTGCCTGACGTTCGAACGAAGTAACGAACGAAGCACTAACGAAGACAGTGAGCTTGTGAAATAAACTTGATGACGTACTTATTTCGGATTTCCCCTTCCGACCTCCGTTCCCGCAATATCCTTAGCTAAAAAGGTAGTGCCTCCAACTGAGACTCATCATCGGGTTCACATGCGAAAATGCAATGCCTACAGTCGCCCCCACTTTGATGGTACTTGTGCAGTGTGTGACTTTGAACAATCCTATCAAAGTTATGCAATGCATTTCACTTACTTGGCTCGTCTGATGCCTCGAGCTGAGTTGGTGTTTGCAAGTGGACCTCGATCCTGGGACGCATCCCAATAACTGCAACCGACAACGGGGGCACCCGACCCTGGGCAACTCGACCCAACACCGCTGACAATAGGGACCTCGCCCTCGAACTGATGATGTTATGGGCACCTCGACCCTGGGCACCTCGACCCGGAACTACAACTGACAACGGGGGCACCTCGACCCTGGGCACCTCGACCCAACACCGCTGACAATAGGGACCTCGCCCTCGAACTGATGATGTAGTGGGCACCTCGACCCTGGGCACCTCGACCCGGCACTACAACTGACAACGGGGCACCTCGACCCAACACCGCTGACAATAGGGACCTCGCCCTCGAACTGATGATGTAGTGGGCACCTCGACCCTGGGCACCTCGACCCGGAACTACAACTGACAACGGGGCCTCGCCCTCAAGCTGATATGGGCCTCGCCCACAAGCCGACATGATATGGGCCTCGCCCCTTTGGGACTCATCCCCAAAGACTGAAATTACGTTGACGTTGCTTGGCTCATTTCTGCCTCTTTCTCTTTCTTCGAACCTGCGAACACAAAAAAAAAAACAAACAAGAAGAGAATGCAATGTTACATGTATGCATGAATGATTTTCGTATTCCGTTGGGTTAGGTCTTCTACCAATTCCCGTAGTGACTGCTCGGTCTTCTCTCCCTCAGGCAAAGTATTGCTTTAATCTGTCTACGTTGATCGGCTCGGTGAACTCTTTCCCTTCCAAGTCTGATAGCTTCACTGCTCCATTTCCCATTACCTTCTGCACTATGTAAGGTCCTTCCCAGTTTGGTCTGAATTTTCCTCTCGGATCTGTCGTCGAAGGCCTCGACTGCTTAAGTACCAAATCACCCTTTCTGATCTTGGTGGGACGTACTTTCTTGTTGAATGCCCGGGCTAGTCTCTTCTAATACAACTGCATGTGATACAAAGACTTCGTTCTCTTCTCATCCAATAGTGCTAACTAATCAAACCTCTGTGCGGCCCAATCTGTTCCGGTAATTCTGCCTCTGTTAATACCCTCATAGACTGTATCTCCACTTCTACCGGTAATACTGCTTCCATTCCATAGACCAAAGAGTAAAGTGTGGCCCCTGTTGCTGTCCTTACTGATGTTCTGTACCCCCACAGAGCATATGGTAGTTTCTCGGCCCAATCCCTGCAATTTTCTGTCATCTTGGCTAAAATTGTCTTTATAGTCTTGTTGGCTGCCTCAACTGCCCCATTTGCCTGCGGCCTGTACGGTGATGACTTGTGGTGGCCTATCACGTACCTCTGTAACATTGCCTTCGTCTCTCCTTGAAACTAGACCCCGTTGTCTGTCACTATATGATGCGGCATACCATACCGACAAATGAGGTTTCGAGCTATAAACTTTGCCATCTGCTTTGCTTTGTAACATTACAAAATGATTCGGCTTCCACCCACTTCGAGAAGTAATCTACTGCCACTACTATGAAGCGATGCCCATTTGACGCATTCAGCCGAACTTCTCCAATCATATCAATTCCCCATGCTGAGAAAGGCCACGGCTCTGACAGACCATGTAACTCTGTGTGCGGTAAGTGATTCAAATTACCATGTGCTTGACAGTCATGACAGTGCTTCACCATCTTCGCGCATCTGTTTCCATGGTTGACCAATAAAAACCTTGTCTCACTATCTTGCGGGACAGATTCAACCCGTTCATGTGCGGACCACATACCCCGGCGTGTATTTCTTCCATTACATGCTGAGCTTCTTTTTTCTCAAAAACTTCAACTGGATATTGTTTGTCTGCCTCTTGTACAATTCCCCTTTCAAAATCACATACTGGGAAGCCAACTTCTGAATGGCTATTATGTCTTTTCTGTCTGCCCCTTCCGGGAGTTCACCATGTTCCAGATACCTCTGAATGTCATAATACCAAGGTTTACCGTCGTCGACCTCAACTCCCAGAATTCTTTCTATCTCATAAACAGGTCTGCTCGCTGTTGTCAGTATCAACGATCTCATCACTAACTTTTCTGGATTTTCCCAAGTTGCTGCAAGTGTAGCCAATGCATCTGCCATCTGATTCTCTTCTCTCGGTAAATGCTGAAACTTACACTCGGGGATAACCTGTGCCAACTTTCTGAGGTGAAAAAGGTAAGGTTTCAACCGTTCTTCTTTCAATTCCCATTCTCCTCGCATCTGCTGGACTACCAACATAGAATCTCCATAGACTTCCACACTCCCGGCCTTCAAGGCTATCAATGCTGTCAAACCAAAAGCACATGCTTCATACTCGGCCATGTTATTAGTCACTATGAATGCCAACCTCTTGGCCAAAGGCAAAGTCTCCCATTCGGGGGTCACTATCACGATTCCAATTCCAGGTCCCTTATAATTCATTGCTCCGTCGAAATACATCTTCCATCTCTGAACTGTTATTGCTTGGATCTCTTCATCTGGAAATTCAAACTTATACTGATCCCCCTCAACAGGTTGCGTTGCCAGAAACTCTGCTACTGCTCGCCCTTTGATCACTTTGGAGGTGAGATATTCAATGTCAAACTCTGTCAGTAATACCAACCATCTGCCCAACTTTCCCACTAGCGAAGGCACCGAATGAAGATATTTCAGAGGATTTTCCTTGGCCACTATCTGGATCTTGTATGACTGGAAATAATGCCGCAATTTTCTGGAAGCCCATACTACTGCAAGACAGATCTTCTCAACTTCTTGATACCGATCCTCATACGGGAGCATCTTCTTACTCAGATAGTAAACTGCATGTTCTACCCCTGTCTCATCAGCCTGTACCATCATTGCCCCCAGTGCTTCTGATTCTATAGCCAAATACAATATCAAAGGTCTGCCCGGTCTCGGAGGTTTCAATACATGAGGCTTTACCAAATACTCTCTGATTTTGTCGAAGGCTGTCTGACACTGTTCATTCCATCTCACTAGCTGATCTTTTCTCAACAGTTTGAAGATAGGCTCACATACTGATGTCAACTTGGCGATGAACCGACTGATGTACTGAATCTTCCCCAAGAATGCTCTGACTTCTTTTTCTGTCCTCTGTGCAGGCATTTCTGTGATTGCCTTGATCTTTTCGGAGTCTACCTCTATTCCGCCCATTCCTACTGTATGACCAAGCAATTTCCCTGATGTCACCCCAAACACACATTTCTTGGGATTAAGCCGCAAGTTGTATCTGTCAACCCTCTGAAGGAACCTTTCCAGTGCTTCAATATGCCCAACTCTTGTCTCTGATTTTACTATCATGTCATCCACATACACCTCAATCTCCTTGTGCATCAAGTCATGGAAAAGTGTAGTGGCCATCCGCTGATAAGTAGCTCCCGCATTCTTAAGTCCAAACGGCATAACCTTGTAACAATAAGTACCCCACTCGGTAACAAATGCAGTCTTGTGTTTATCTTCCTCAGCCATGAGAACTTGATTGTAACCTGAAAATCCATCTGCAAATGAATACATAGCAGATAAAGCTGCACTATCAACCAGAACATCTATATACGGCAGAGGAAAATCATCTTTCGGACAAGCCTTGTTGAGATCTATGTAGTCTACACACATTCTGACCTTCCCATCTTTCTTTGGTACCGGCATTATATTAGCCAACCACTCTGGATATTTTACTACTTCCAGGAACCCCACATCTATCTGTTTCTTAACTTCCTCTCTGACTTTCTCAGCCCATTCTGGTCTCATCCGTCGGAGTTTCTGTTTTACTGGCCTCATATTCAGATAAGTTGGTATCGTGTGCTGGGCAATGTTTCTGTCTACCCCAGGCATGTCCTCATAGGACCAAGCAAACACTTTGGCATATCTGACCAACACTTCTTCTAGTTTCTCCCTCTCTTCAGAGGTAACTTCACTTGCAATCAGAATTTGCTTAGGGTTCTCAAGTGTACCCAAGTTAAATGCAGTAGTTCTGGCCGAACTGATATCAAATATGCTTGATTCGTGCAGAGTAAATGGAAATGACTCAGGCAAGTAAGCAAAAGAAATGTCTTTATTATTGGATAATGCGGAAGTACATTCAAACAAATCAGGAAGGTAAATGTCTTCATCATCTATAGACACTTCTTCCCCTGCAATCAAGTCTTCCTCAGGCTTTTCATCCTCTCCCAGAGTCAGGCTCTCCAACTTCATCAACTATTCTTCCCAATTCTCCGCTTCCACAGCTTCTTTAATCAGCGATTTCTCACCCAACAAATCCTGGAAGATCTCAAATCCAGGTACCACAATCCCAATAACTTCCACAGGTTTTGGCTCCCCTTGATATCCTGAAGCTCTCACAAAACATTCCATCAGTTTCAGGCCATTTTTCTTGACCTTTGGCTTTTCTTCATCAGACTTATACCCCAAACCTTTCCGAGAGGTCTGTCCTCTGAAATCTGGCAACTTTGAACCTTCACCTGGTTCAAACTTCATTTTTCTCATGATCCTAGCCACCCTAGGATCCACCCATTCCTCAAAAGTAGCTGACACCTAAAACCTTGTGAAAGGTTGTATCTCCAAGGCAGCCACGGCATTATCTACCTCAGCCCGGATAGTAACAACTTCTCCCTCATACAGGAACTTGATCATCTGATGCAAAGTGGAAGGCACGCCCCCAAGTTTGTGAAACCAAGGCCTTCCCAACAATAAGGTAAAAGTGGCTGGGATGTCCAGCACTGTAAACTCGACTTCATCTTCAATAGGGCCTACCTTGACCATAGCCACAAAGGTACCCTCAACTCCCCTTTTACTGTCATCATAAGCCTTAATAGTCATACTGGAGGGGTCCAAGTCTGTTGCTTTCATACCCAATCTTGCCAGAATTTTCAACGGGCACACATTGATGGACGAACCGTCATCCACCATCACACATGAAGTTTTCTTGCCCCTCACTTCGGCCCTGATAAATAGAGGCCTATTATGATTTCTCCCTTCCGGCGGGAGTTCATCCTCAGAAAAAGATATCTGCAAAGCTTCTTTCTGAACTGACCCAACAAACATTGCAGGGTTGGCGTCTTCCGGTACCACAATTTTGCTCAAGGCCTCAACCATGGCCTGCCTAGCTCTCGAGAAGCACATAACCAGTTCACGAGACCATAGTGCTCCCTAGTCTCCTCAATCCTCATCCCCAGTCATTTCCTCACTACTTCATATCCCCTCAGTATTTTCTACAGTCTCACCACTTCCTTACCATCTGTCAAAACTTCCTTACCCTTTTCTGCCATATCGTTGTAAAAGCGACCGCTACGCGTCATTCCCCTTACTTCTTCTTCATCACTGCTAGAGAAATCAATCCAAAAGCTTTTCCCCTGCTCTGTCTCATCTTCACTAGTATTATCCCAGATTCCAAGGCAAAAGGCTTGAGGGTGGAAGGATTTTAGGACAAGGTCTTCTGGGAGGCCAGAATTGATCATATAGGCTGGTGGTGGTACGGAACGGTAATTGGGTAATGGGTTCTTGTGTGTGTCAGGCTGTTCTATTTCTGGGTCAGGTATTTTCTTGGAGTCTATCAGGTCTTGGATTTCATGGCGGAGTCGGGCGCAATTGTCAGTGTCATGGCCCTTTTGTTGGTGAAAGTGACAGTAAAGGTTTAGGTTATAATGTGATGGTAGGGGATTGGGTAATGGTTTGGCTTCCAAGGGTTTTAAGAGCCCATGCCTCTTCAGTTTCTCTAGCACCTTGGACAAGGGTCTTCCCAAGTTAGAAAACTGCCGGTTCCGGATAGCGGCAACTGACCGGCGTAAACACACACATATATACGCAAGCGCACGTATCGTTCAAGTAGTATAAAAATATCGATCCCACGAGGACTTAATATCTAAACTATTAATTTTATGAGGTCAAATGATTACTAATATCTAACAAGTTGATTGATTGATTTGGGATGGTGACGATTCTAAATTTAAAAACAAGTAAATAAAATTGTTCGAAAGTAGGTTTTAAGAAAATTCAATATTAAAAACTATCTAGGGTTGTGATTTCTTCCAATATCATTTTAAAGATGAAGTGGTTATCTTATAGTTGGGTAACATATTGATTTATTAACCTGGAACACTAAATATGTGTAAGCCTCTGTCGATGGTCAGACACAAATACCCAGTTTAACCCAATTGAACATATGTCTATGTCAACCAAATTATCTGGATTCATTAAGATTAAGTTCCAATTATGGCTACCCCCGCCTGACAGGTATATTCCTATCCTGTAAGGAAATCTATTAAAGGGTTATCTATCCTCAAGGAAGATCGTGGGCTATTGAGTCTAAGGCTGAAACCTAAAATCCCTATGTCTAGTTCATTTTAGATTTACCAGATCAATTTATTAATGGCCAGTTAATGAAAAAGCATTAAGTTTAAGACTCAATAAATAAATCTTTATATTACCCAAGCTATAATCTAACCCTTATAAAACGGTGATATTTGATTTCATCACAACCCCAGATAACTGGCTTAGTTACGACACATATTTACGGGTAGTAAAAAAAACTTAAATAAATAAAAGACATAAAGTAAAATACTGAAAATTAAATACTGAAAAGTAAATGCTGAAAGTAAATGCTGAAATTAAATACTGAAAATTAAATGCTGAAAGTAAATTACTGAAAGTAAATTGCTGAAAGTAAATTGCTGAAAGTAAATTGCTGAAAGTAAATTACTAAAAGTAAAAACTGAAAATTAAAGAAAGAAAAGTACTGTGCGTAAAAGTAAATTGCGGAAAGTAAAAACTGAAAAGTAAAGAAAAGAAAGTGCGAAAACGAAAATTAATTACTGAAAGCTGTAAATAAACAAACAAGATACAATCTTCTTAGTATTCTTAAGGAATTCCTTAGAAGAAAGTATGAATTTTACAAATGAAATGGCTTGGTATTTATAGGCAAAATTTTGCCACCATCAAATCATCCACCAAATAAATTATTAATTGCTCCACTAATTGCTTATCTAATTGCTCCACCAAATCCATTATTGCTCCACTAATTTCTTATCTTGTTTGGTGGTGATTTGATAATTTTTATTAATTATTTATTAATTAATATTTTGCTTTGAAAATGATTGATAATGACTTTTAATAATTACACTCCACACACTTCTGGATGGTTCATCAATTTCGGTCATGAAATCATCAGAATTTGAAAATATTTTCTCTTTAAAAGTTGTAGATCTTGGAGTCTTCTTTAATCTGGAACTTGAATCAGCCCAATCCGATATCTGAGTAAAAAGTTATGCCCAAAATACAACAGATGCGCAAAACTGAATTTCCAAAACTGCACTTCGTCAAAAACGCCCTTTCAAGTTTCCAATCTCCAAAATTAATATATCAAGTCCAATAATTGCCCTTATTTGATCCACATTTCATCCTAAATGATTTCATTGAGTCCCGATATTATTTTATCTGCAAAATAAAATAAAACATATCAAAACGTTCATCAAACCCGAGATCTAAACAAAATATTAAGTAAAAGGGGCGGTAAATATTGATATATTTTCCGCTCATCACACCCCCAAACCTAACATTTTGCTAGTCCTCGAGCAAAACAACAATAAAATTAAAATTAACTAAGCCACTTTCGTAGGGATCACGGTTGCATTTAGCGTATGCAACAAGCCTTTAAACCCCTAGGTGTCCCTAGTGGACGAGTTGTAGTCTCGTGAGGGTTTACAGCAATGACACCCACAAACATTTTACAAAAGTAAAAAGGTAGTAAAACTAAAGCACACAAAAGCAAAAAGACAAGTGAAAAGAGAATAAAGAAGATAGTGACTAATCAGGTGAAACTTCTACTCCAAGTTACTAGTTGTTTTGTTTTTTTCTAAATTCCGAATAAGTAAATTCTCCGATTATATTTACCATTCTTCATATACACAGCAACATAATATTAAACAACTCATTTTTGCCCACAACAGTCATAAGTGCAGTTGATAAGAGAGTAATTTTTTGTCCTAAAGTTCTATCAGATTTCACACCTTTTTGTAGCAATGGAATAAATTTTCTGATTTTTCTGATTTTTTCTTTGATTTTTCTCTATTTTTTATTTATATACAATATCTTCCGTCTATGTAGCGAGCTTTGGGTCGGTGGCTCCCAAACCAGTTGGCTTTAGGGCACCAGGTGTTAAGACACCCCTACGGACTTAATTACCCAGACATTAGATATAAATATTTTTGCAACATCCTTGATCCATGTAGCGAGTGTTGGGCCAGTGACTCCCAAACCAGTTGGTTTTAGGGCACTAGGTGTTAAAACACCCTTACAGACTTAATAACTCGGATCTCAGACGTTTTTTTTTTTTTTTTTTTTTTTTTTTTTTTTTTTTACTCCATCACTTTTGTGATGCTTCCTCCAATTAAACTATAGCACTGAATATTACAAAATTTTCAATTTTAGCTCATGTCTGTATGTTACTATCATGTTGATAATATCTATCAATTGAGCATATGAAGATCATTTTAGTCCGTTTTAAGGAGCATTACAAATAAATAATTCAAAATGAAATAAA
>SKCR01054287.1:0-33543 GCA_019454045.1 Zanthoxylum bungeanum | reverse complement strand
TCATTTGTGACTTATAGTCGTCTTTATCGGTTCGGAAACTTGCTACAATGATATTGTAAACATCCTCCAAAAGGTTTCCGTTTAAGGAAAGTGATTTTCCCGTTCAGTTGACATATTT
Organism: Zanthoxylum bungeanum; assembly: GCA_019454045.1. NCBI lineage: Eukaryota > Viridiplantae > Streptophyta > Magnoliopsida > Sapindales > Rutaceae > Zanthoxylum > Zanthoxylum bungeanum. The sequence continues at coordinate 33,425 of SKCR01054287.1, read as the reverse complement.
GATAAATGAAACACGCAGCTTTAGCAAGCATTATCCATGTATGTCTTCCTTGAAGACTTATAGTACCATTAGGCACAATGCCTTGCGGTACTTCAACTAGTATCCAAACTTGGTTGATATACATGGAATCCATTTCGGACTCATGACACTTTGCCATAATATGGAGTCGATACCTTGTATCACTTCCTCATACGTAGTCAGTTGGTATACCTCAATAAGATTGACATCTTCATGAGGTGAGATCAGAAACCCATACCCCAGGTTATTTTCTGAATCTCTCCGACATACGCGGTTCTTGTGTATTCGAAGATTATTGGTAATAGTTTCATCCTTGACGAACTATTTATGTTCCATTTAATGATCCGTGCCTGGAATAGTATTACTCTGATTTTCATCGAGTTTTACTATCCTCCCACTTACCACTGCATATCGGTATTCCTCTTAGGAAAACCACATGGTGAGCAACAATCTAATTGTTCTCATGTGAGATGTATAAGTACAATACTTATGGTATCCCTACGATAACCTACAATTGGCACTTATTCAATTTGGGTTTTAGTTTGGTATCATCCAAACATATGCCTAGCATACCCAAATTATCAGGAATGAGAAACCCAATGTCTTTCCCGTTCATATCTAATATGATATCTGTCAAACAGATTTTATGGAACCTTATTCTAAATAAGTTCTGCACTGTTAAAGCGTATCTGTTGAAGGAAATGGTAGCTCAGAGCGACTCATAATTAACCTTATCATGTCCAACAAAATTCGGTTACTCAATTCGGACACATCGTCAGAATGACGTGTTCCGGGAGGAGTCCTCTTTGAAAGAATACTATACTCTTTCAAGTACATTAGAAACTTATTGCTTAAGTATTTTCCATTACGAAGATTCACCGATGACGTATGACTCGTACTTTAATTAATCTGGGATTAATTTAATGAGAGAGAAAATTAATCTGGGATTAATTACGGAGATATTTTATTTGGGATAAAATATCATAGAAAGAGAGAAAACGATTAATTTGGAATTAATCGATAAAATAATATATTTGATATATTATACGAAATTGGATTTCGACGCGAATTAATTTAGAATTAATTCGTTAGCGATGTGAATAGTGATTTCGCTAGGCGTAATCGTTTAATTACGACGCAACGGAAAATTCGTTAATTTGGAATTAGCGAACCCGAGCCCGAGATTATTTGTGAGCGCATTCGCATTTCAAATTCGAGTGCGGCACGCAAGTAAAATCAAGCGTCAAATTATTAGTCACATCAAGCTTCAAATCACATGTCACTTTGAGTGATGTGACATTTGATTGATTGATGTGAGTTGATGTGAGATGATTGAAAGATATTAAATGCTTGCTTTTTGAAATTAAAAATTGGTAAATGGTTTATTAATTTTGGAAATTATAAAACCCATTTAAATTTTTTTATTTCTCTCTCTCTCTTTTTTGGTCTTCATGTTTTGGAGCCAAAAACTTCTTCTTCTCTCTCACGTATCTTCTTCCTTCTGTTTTTCCTGTAAAACCGAGAGTGATGGAGAAGAAAAGGCTTGATTTTGTTGCAAGATCAAGGTGCTAGCACACTCTAGGAGGCATACCAAGGTGATAGGGCAGTGAGTTCGTGAGCATGGAAGTTTGTCACAAAGCTTGGAGCTTCAAAGGACATCCATGGCCGATTCTTGGAGGAGGAAGACAAGCCACTTCCGAGCAGTCCCACACCGAGCAGCCTACTGCTGAGCTTGGAGAAGCAGAAAGTTGAAGTTCGTTTTTTTTCTTCGTAGCATCTCTACCGATCATTGTGAGTTATTCCGCACCTCCTATGATTGTATTTACACTTGTTTCATGCTTGATAAATGATCTGGGACCATTAGAGGAGACCAACAATGGTATCAGAGCGCGTATGGCGAGTAATTGAACGAATATTACAAATTCAATTCTTGCCTCCCACTATTTTTCGGCGAGCCTCTAACCCTTTGTCGAGTACTCGGGAAACCGCGTTTCCTAGTGGGCTAGGATCCCGTTAAATATCACACAATCTTGACTTTGGCCAACAAATTGTATGATAATTAACTAGGTAGATCTCTAAGATCGATTGGATCCAATCCAATTCCTAGATCCAGTAGGGGGACATCCAAGTCCGAAACATATATCTTATATATGCCAATACATCCAATGTATTACCTAACCTTTTTCCTCTGAATCAACTATGCCTTGGCTTTGGCACAATAAACTTAGTAATCCCAGTCAAGCGCGACCCATTGACCATGGAAAGCTTCGTAATCAATGTCGATGGACAAGAAGTGGTCTTGACTTTTGCCAACAAACCACAACTTGGACAAGACACTGATATAGAACAAAGCCTTCGTGATTCAAACACATCCTCAACAGACAAAGGCCTTGACTTTGGCCAACAAACCAATGTCGTCTTAGATCTTGAGTAAGAATCACTCAATGGAAGGAAAAACGCTTAATATTGAGCGAGGGTTTTTCGCGTGCAAATTGGCAACCAATTTATTATCTTTGTTAAAGTCTCATCATCATACACCCTTAAACATGCATTCTAAACACATAATAAAGCGCATATGTAAAATAAATAATAATGATATGCGGATGGATACTTTACACATTGATCCTAAATCAAATCTCTCCCTTTCTCTCTCCCGCTAGCACAAGTATTTACTTCTACCCGTTACACTACACTTCTAAAGAAACCTCATTTACATTGAGGGGAATAGGTGAGAAGAGAATAAAAAACAATGAGGAGGTAATAAGGCTGGACTCGCAGGTCCAATTAATAAATCAAATTTATTACAATTTCTAAAATTGCCCCACCCATCTAATATCCATCCGATATACATTATTCATGCATCGCAACCATGTATTCACACAAGCATGTTATCAATCAATCTAATCAAATTAATTAATCTGATAATTAGTGATCATCCAATGTTCAAACAACGATTTGATTTTGCTCGAGTCAAACTCATTTTTGTGAATAAGTACTCAAAGTACGAATTCTCGAATTAAATTAAATTACAAAATTAAATCCAATTTATACGCATTTAATTCTAATTCACTATTTAATTCCAAATTAAATATTACACTTTAATTACGAACCTTTGCGACTTAAATTCCAAATTTAATCGCTACGGGTCTCAAAGCCCGATAAAGGTCCAACGTCAATTCAATTAAAGTCCAATGGGCTTTTAATTAATTTCTTGAGGCGTGGACTTTTGGTCAACTCGGGTCAAACCGAATAACCAAAATCCAATCCGGGAGTTACCCATAAGCCTAGAAATCAATTTAGGCCCATTAGGCCCCAATTAAACTTTAAAGGTCCATTAAGTCGCGTTTGGGCTTTATCGATGCGGTTTTGGGCCTAATTGGATCCAACCAACTTTGCCTAAACCCAACTTTGTACAACAAAGCCCAATGAGCCCAATAACAACTTAACAAGCCCAAATCCAATTTTAAGCCCAATTAATTAAAATACAAAAATTTCAAATTTCACATTCTAATTAACCAAAGTGTATAGCATTATTAATTACCCAAATCAATATTTCCAAAACACCAAATTTGTACAATTAATCATTCTTATCATTAATAAAACATGTCCAACACATTTTGATCAAAATCAAACCCAATTAACATGCATATATGTCTCGGCCAAAGGGGAAAATCATGCCCAAATCAAATTCAATCCAATTAAATTCAATTCAACATTAATTCAACATCCTCATATGATTTCCAACACATCCAATGATCAAAAATCAAAAAACCAAGACAATATAGGGTTTCAAATTTTCGGCCATCACAAGCAAAATTGAGGAAAATTGTTCCAAACACTTTTTCATCAAATTGATCCAATCAATCATCAATTCAACAACATTTAAGCATACTAATTCATCCAATTTCATTAAATCATGCCCCCGTTTTGCCCAATTTTAACCCTAAAATCAATTTCATGCTTTCAAATGCTCAAGATACCATTGTTGGTCTCCTCTAAGGGTCCCAAGATCATTTATCAAGCATGAAACAAGTGTAAATACAATCATAGGAGGTGCGGAATAACTCACAATGATCGGTAGAGATGCTATGAGTCATAATTGTCCAACAGGTCAAACCAAGATCAAATTAAGCAAGAAATCATGTGAATACGCAAAGTAAAGTAGCGAAAATTACTCACTTTGATCGGCTAAGTGGATGTAGGAGATAACAAAATTCCAAGCCTTTGTGTTGTGCTCCCAGCTCTCCTTTGATGTTTGTTGAGCTTCCAAGCTTTGAATCTTGAATTCAAAACTCAAGGGTTAGTGTCCCTAACACCTTAGAATGATTCATTGGATGTGCTAGCACCTTTGATTTTGAAGCAAAATCAAGAAGCAAATGAGCCATAGGCTCACGGCATAGGGAGAGAAAAATGAAGGCCAAGTTTTGGCCATAGAGAAGAAAGAGAGTGTGTGTTTTGTTTTGCCTTCAATTTGTTTCTAAAACAATTTCAAAGTCAAATACAAAAGTTGTAAATGGTTTATTCAAAACCAAAAACCAAAAAGTGTTGAGAGCCAAAATTACAATTAATGCTCTCAACTACCTCCACCACCAAAATTGACTTTTGTCACATCACTCCAAGTTGATGTGATTTCTATCACAAAAGGTGACTAATGATGCGACTTGTGATGTGACTTGTGGGCACCACTTTAATTAAAAATCCGAGTGGGCCCGCGAACACATTTCGGGCTCGGGTTCGTTAATTCCGAATTAACAAATTTTTTGTTGCGACTTAATTAAATCAAATTTAATTAAATAATTATGCCTAGCAAAATTACCGTTAAAGTCGCTCGCGAATTAATTCTAAATTAATTCGTTTGCCCGAATTAAAATCCAATTTTACTTTCGCGTCGAAATCTAATTTCATTTAATATATCAAATATATTATTTAATCGATTAATTCCAAATTAATCGTTCTCTCTCTTCTAATTGAATTTTATCACAGATAAAATTCTCCGCAATTAATCCCAGATTAATTTTCTCTCTCTTATAATTAATCCTATATTAATTTATGTTCGAGTCATACGTCATTGGTGAATCTTCGGGGAGCGACCCATGAGATCCATGGATATGTTGGCAGTAAATCCAGTCATCAGATTATCCGAACACGTGCATACTCGGTACCACGTTCTTACCGATTTACAAGACATGGTTGGCTTCTAGCAAAGCATTGTGCCTACCCAATTCTCCAGAAATATTCTTTAAGGAATAAATAATATATGTCAGGCGTAGTATATGTAGTATTGCGTATAGCGATCTAATATCGGTTGTCACATGCTAGGCCTGGGGCTGGAATTGTGTCTGCCCCGTATGAAGCATATATCGGATCTCTGGTAACTAGTCTCTATAATCGGATAATCATGACCTAGTCATATTATCCCGATGACTGCAGTACTAAAGAGTACTAGTTCCGTATCATGCGTGATCATCATCTCCGTATGACTGGAGTGATACTTCCATCTTGACATCACACCCAATACACTACGATTCTCAGTATACCCAGAAGAGGCATACACAGAACCTGTTAAAGCCTCGGACGACCAAAACCAGAGTATACTGATTGTCGCAAGTATTAGCGATGCAAGTCTCAGGTTAAAACCAAATACACCTACCCTGATTCGGATTCCCATAGACACATAGTCATACTACCAATGGGATTCCGATGGGTCTATCCAGAGTGAAGCTGTTCCCGTACCATCGGTAAACACAACCTCCTATCACACTTGCATAAGTATCCAATACTTAAATATATGAGAACTATACCGTTATGCTCCCACAACGCGCACAAGTGCAATACTAGTCTATTCCGCATTATCGATGTCCAGTCTCAATAATACTACGACTAGGGATATTTAATGATTAAACCTTAGTGGATTAATAATGTATCATATCTTATTAATCCGGAACTAATCATATGGACTTTTATCATTTATATATCCCGGTAATCCAATTACAAATGATAAAAGAGCAATTTCCTTTGTCACATAGTTAATTTGTACAACAACACCATGTTCTGTACAAATAGTGACGCTATGGGTCATAATTGTCCAACAAAAGGATGGTGTAATACGAGATCACACCATATATCCTTATCTATTTAATGAATATTGTATTCGGGAATGTGATTAAATCTCATTTAACCAATGATTGTCATTGGAGCATAAGAGTTATTAAACTGATACATTAGATGTATGTAGTTTAATGATTGTAAATTTCTTAAGGTAGTTTTCTTTACTTCGTAACTTAGTCAATGAGTTGTCATGACTTAGTTACATGTTTCTGATGAAACGCAGATAGAATATTTTTACTAGTTCAAAGTTATTTGATCTAAAGTTTTGAAAATTTTATCTTTAAAATGCATCGTGAGTCTTTGAATTGTTCAAAGATGTTTGATATGATCAAACATATGAATTTATGACAATTAGTTCTAAGATTCAATGAATATGATTCTTACTAAATATGATTCTTCTACGATTCCATCGTGATGGAATTGGTTAGTGAGAGGAATCGAATCTTATATGATTTGATTGTTTGATTTTGCGTGCTATCGAATTAGTTTCAATACTCTTGGGGATATTCTCATGTAACACTAATTTATCCTTTTAATTAAGGTTCCATTAGTTTCTACAGTTATGTATATGATATGTATAAGTAGAAAATTCGAATCTTGAAAAGTTTGAGTTTTTGAATCTTTCTTTTGTATAATGGTTATGTAATTGAAAGTACTTGCGCCTCGGAGGTACAAATAAAAGTTATTCATTTATTTTGTTTAATAGAATTGTATTCTATTTGATAGAATATCTTTTCTACGATCCCGAGTGATAAAATTATTTTATTACTTAGTGTGTAACATCAGATGTTTACCATTGTAGAAAAGACTTGACTTATTGAAGTTAAATGTGAGAGTTATAAACTATAAATGGAACTACATAATTAATAAGATGAAAAGATCCTTAGACATCTTCCATATAAGTCCAATAGGATGTTAGAATCATTTGCGAAGTATTTGATACTTAATGGTTATGTTGTTTTCTTATCGAAGAAAATTATTCTATAACTTATAGTGGGAGCGATATTTGATATCGATTCCGGAAGTTAGCATTAAACCATAGATCTAAGATTGTTCATAGCTTACTATGATCAAGTTTTGAACTTGATTACGCTTTCGTTATGAGTCGTTCATAAAATGTGCAAATGGTTAGCGCAGCATAAGCAAAGTGAGCTTATTAAAGGTTTGACCTTTATAGTATGACAGTGATAAAGGTTATACTCAGTAATCTATTGTAGATTGTGAGGAAACTTGTCTCTAATCGCACTAATTGAACAATTAAAGATATTTTGGTTAATGTTAATATTAAACTGTGTATTTTAGCTGTGAGTGCAAAGTGGCTTTCCTTTCTGGAATGGCCCTGGAGTTTGTATTCTGCTAAAATTAGTTTGGTATACTAGCTTATAAAGCCTATTGTAGACTCATATGAGTTTTCAGAAAATCTATGTTCTCTAATTTTGATATCAGTCATATTGTCTGATTTTATCAAAGTATAGAGAGTATATATGTGTTAGTAGGGTTAGTGGGAGCGTATAAATTTCTTTCTAGTGTTATATATCATAACGACATTATCGTTATTAATGTAATAATGAGATATTTATGAGGTAAAGGTTTAACTAAGTCTTCTTTTCTCCGTGAAATCAGTGGGAGTAGTCTCTGTTATATTTGATATAAAGTTTTATATATGATATAAAACTAAGAGACTTGTGAGATACTCCCATTAATCAGATATGATCTAATAAAGGACACATCAAGACTATCTGTGTGCCATTTAGTATAATTGTTTAACAGTTAGTGTGTCTCTTATATATAATATTAATCCTTCGTAAAAGATGATTAATTTATCGAAAGAGAAATTGATTAGAATGTTGACCGGTGCGTAATCACACGCGTAAAATGCAAGCGCACGTATCGTTCAAGTAGTATAAAAAGCATTGATCCCACGAGGACTTAATACATAATCTATTAATTTAATGAGGTCAAATGATTACTAGTATCTAACAATTTGATTGATTGATTTGAAATGGTGATAATTCTAAATTTTAAAAAAACAAGTGAATAAAATTACGCAAAAATAGGTTGAGGAAAATTCAAATTTATAAAACTATCCAGGGTTGTGATTTCTTCCAATATCTAATTAAAAATGAAGTGGTTATTTTATGTTTGTGTAATATATCGGTTTACTAACCTGGAACACGAAATAATGCAAAAGCCTATGTCGATGGTCAGATGCAAATACCTAGTATAACCCAATTGAACCATATGTCTATGTCAACCAAATTACCTGGATTCATTAAGATTAAGTTCCAATTGTGGTTACCCCCGCCCGACAGGTATATGTCTATACTGTAAGGAAATCTATTAAATGGTTATCTATCCTCAAGGAAGATCGTGGGCTACTAAGTCTAAGGCTGAAACCTAAAATTCCTTTGTCAAGTTTATTTTAGATTTACCAGATCAATCTTATTAATGGCCAGTTAACAAGACGTATTAAGCTTAAGACTTAATAAGTAAACCTTTAAATTACCCAAACTATAAAATAACCCCTTATAAACCAGTGATATTAGAATTCATCACAACCCTAAATAACTAACTTAGTTACGACGCATAACTAGGGCTAGTACAAACTTAAAAGTAAAAGACATAAAATAAAATGCTGAAAAGTAAATGAAGAAAATTACAATAAAAGAAAATGCTAGGGCTAGAGGATCTACTTTTATCACTACTATTTTAGATATCTCCTTTAATATAATATATTAACTTGTGTGATATTACCAACTAGCCATATAGGCGGTAACCTGATTAAGTCAAATTAAGTCCATAAACCATCCATATAGGCGGAAATTACCAACCGACCAACCAGACGGTATCCATGCTTAGTCAAATTAAAACCAATTTAATATCAATTACCAACCGGCCAATATAGCAGTATCCTTGTTAAGTCAAATTTTAAATAGTGAATATATTATAATTAGGGAGATTAATCTAAATAGCAGTAATAAAAATTTTACCTTTCACCCAAGCAGTGGGAATTACCTCCTAATGTTGAATAGTAAAAACTGAAAAAGTAAAGAAAGTAAATTATTATTACAGAACGTAATTAAAATTAATTACAAAACTGAAATTAAAAGAAATTAGATATAAAACTCTTTATTTACATCAGAGAATTCAGAGAGGAAAGTACATCTGAAATCAGAAAAATGAGCTGAATTTATAGGCCTCGGCAAGGTACGCGCGTCGCGACGTGCCTGATTAGCGACGTGGAACGTGGAGAGCTTGACACATGGCAGTGGATAAGGTGATAAGGTGACACGTGGCACGCTGTAATTTTTAGCTGAATGATTGCGCTGACGTGACGATGACATGGCGAAAGCGATTGTCGGCACCGTAGGATTGCGACACATGGCACGCTGTGATTGGCTGATGATGACGTGGCAAGTTGACTTGGTCTACTATTGATGTGGACGATGACATGGCTGACACGAGGGGACACGTGGCAATGGCGATTGTCGGCACCATAGGATGATGACATGTGTCACGGAGCATTTAGCGAATCAGCTGTGATGTTGACACGTGGCACGTCATAAGTTAGCAAAGTCAAACTTCTCAGATTCTGACACGTGTCCGCGACGCATATTAGCATGGTGCGGCGCACGTAAGGCGTCGCGACGCGCGAAATGACCATTTTGCCTTTTTTTGTCCTTTTTCACTGTTTTGGCCTAAAATCACCTCCAGAATGTCCTGAAACTTTATTTATCTACAAAATAACACAAAACACATCAAAATATTCACTAAACGCAAGAAACTATACAAAATATTAAGTTAAATGAGTGGGAAATAATGATATAATTACCACTCATCAAACCCCCAAACCTAATATTTTGCTAGTCCTCGAGCAAAACACATAATAAAATAACATAAACATCTTTAAAATAAAATTTAACTAAGCCGCTTTCGTAGGGATCACGGTTGCATTTAGCGTATGCAACAAGCCTTTAAACCCTTATGTGTCCCTAGTGGACGAGTTGTAGTCTCGTGAGTGTTTACAGCAATGATACCCACAAATATTTTACAAAAGTAAAAAGGTAGTGAAACTAATGCACACAAAAGCAAAAAGACAAGAGAAAATAGAATAAAGAAGTTAGTGACTAATCAGGTGAAACTTCTACTCCAAGTCACTAGTTTTTTTTTTCTTTCTAAATTACCGAATAAGTAAATTCTCCGATTATATTTACCATTCTCCATATACATAGCCAACAAAATATTAATCAAATCATTTTTTTGCCCACAACAGTCACAAGTGTAGTTGATAAGAGAGTAATATTTTTGTCCTAAAGTTTTATCAGAAAACACCTTTTTGCAGGAATGGAATAAATTTTCTGATTTTTCTGATTTTTTCTTTGATTTTTTTCTATTTTTATTTATATATAATATCTTCCATCTATGTAGCGAGTGTTGGGTCGGTGGCTCCCAATCCAGTTGGCTTTAGGGCACCAGGTGTTAAGACACCCCTACGGACTTAATTAATCAGACTTCATATATATATATATATTTTTGCAACATCCTTGATCCATGTAGCGAGCTTTGGGCCAGTGACTCCCAAACCAGTTGGCTTTAGGGCACTAGGTGTTAAAACACCCCTACAGACTTAATAACTCGGATCTCAGACGTTTTTTTTTACTCCATTGCTTTTTGAGATGCTTCGTCCAATTAAACTAGAGCACTGAATATTACAAACTTTTCAATTACAGCTTATGTCCATATGTTACCATGCATGTTGATAATACCTGCCAACTGAGCATATGAAGATCAATTTTAGTCAGCATTATTGAGAATTCACAAATTAAATAATTCAAAAGGAAATAAACAAAAATTAACTTGTTCCGAAATAGGTTTGAGATACGTCTCAGGAATGAGAACTCATTACACAGCTATCTCTCACCAAATTCACATTTTTGTGAAAATAAAAACAAAAACGCAAAATGTTTTTGTAAATTTTTGAAAAATTTTCAATTTTTTTGTATTTTTCGAAAAATTTTGGACTAAAAATAAAAACAACACACAACTAAAAATAAGATATTGATCAACTAATTCCCTCCCCCAAACCTAAATGAGACATTGTCCCCAATGTCTTAAACAATAGAAGAAGAGTTGAGAAGACAATACCTGATTAACTAAAATTCTACACGAAAAGTTAAAGGTTAAGATCCAAATTAATCCGATGTCTCTTACCGCGATCGTCTTCGAACCAATTTATCTTTGAAATGATAGGGTCAATTTGTGGTTCATAGGCTAAGATTTGGTCAATTAGATCCGGAGCAGTTCTGGCAGTACAGAGAAGTTCTTTCATAGGTTTTGTCACGAACCCATTTCACCGGGCATCATCAAGAAATACACAAAGAAAATCATAAAATCCTTCAACGTTGTACAGTCCAAGCAGTTTCTGGTGTATGTTCAAGTTCGCCCAAGATAACACTGTAAAAATTTCCTCCAATGTACCCAAGCCACCTGGCAAAGCAATAAAAGCATCAGCACGGTTAATCATTTCTACAGTCGTTCAGACATACCTGGCATAATTAGTTCTTCTCCGTTTGATGGTCCAATAAGATTTGCCTCCGCCAAGGGTTTTGGGATGATTCCCAAGACTTGACTGCCTCCTTCCTGTACAGCCTTTAAAATGATCCCCATAAGTCCAAGATTGCCTCCGCCATATACTAAGTGCATATTTCTTGCAGCTAAGACTCAACCCAATTCATGTGCTGCTTCTATGTATTGTGGTTTAACACCAACACTAGTACCGCAAAACACATAAATATTTTCAACTCGTCTTCTTGAAGTGGCTTCCATGTTTTACTCTGGATGTCTTCAAAAGTGTCATGATGAGTTGAATTTATAACACTTGAAAAGGGTGAGTAAAATAATAGCACTAGTACCTGCCAAATGACAATTATTAGTTAACAGTAAAATAAATCGTGATAGTCAAAAAGGTCTGGATCCTGTCGGGGAAAATAAAAGAAAACAACAAAACAAATCACATTTATTAGGAAAAGACAAAGAGATATAATATGTACAAGAAACGTAGCGGCTTGATTGACGTTTATACGTCAGGGACAAGCTTCCCATCCAATTTTCTTATAAATTGGCAAACAGGGTCTTTTAGAGTCAGATTCCCGAGACTTAACAGTTGTCTTTCTTTTTGGAATTGTGATTGTAATTTATGAATGGCTATATGAACATATCCAATGGGATGCGTCTCAAGAGTTGAAGATATATCATCTACAGACTCCTTACTCAAGCCATCCCTAATGAATTTAATTTTGTCTTCGTGATTATCAGACACCATTCCTAAAGAACGACAATGAGTATTGCAATTCCAGCGTGCACATTTGTAACAAACACCCATTTGCTTAGCTCTATGTTTCTTTACATAGTGCTTCTTCCAAAACCAGGCAGATGTGAATTAAAAGAGTCAGAAGACTCACCTGCCAATCGGACCCGTGCTTCAATAATCCAACGAATATCAATTGGAATACCTTTGATCATCAGTAGTCTTATCCGTTCCAAGCGAGCTTTGTAGACTTTCATCAGAGATTTTTGAGGGAGAGAAGGAAATTGCTTGTGAAAATTTGCGAGAACTTCTTCCATCCTGAAATGACTTATCCTGCAAAAATTAAACACACAAAAATAAAACACACCAAATAAAAATATATACAAAAATTGCATGGGTTGCCTCCCTGCGAGCGCTAAGTTTAACGTCGTCAGCTAGACGTGACTTCTCGGACGTTAGGCTGGATCTGAAAATGTGACACTTTCTTTTTGTCGCTCAAATGATTCTCCCCAGTAGTGCTTGACACGCTGACTGTTAACCTTGAATGTGTTGTTGGTGTTGGGATCCAGTAACTCAACAGCTCCATATGGTAAAACCTGAGTGATCACAAATGGACCTGACCACTTTGATTTCAACTTTCCAGGGAAAGGTTTCAACCGTGAATTGTACAACAACACTTGCTGCCTTGGTTCCAACTGTCTGTGCACTATTTTTCGATCATGTCATTTCTTGGTCTTTTCTTTGTACAATCTGGCATTCTCATAAGCCTGTAAGCGAAATTCCTTCAATTCGTTAAGTTGGTGGAGTCTTTTCTCTCCTGCAGCTTATGGATCAAGATTCAACTTCTTTAGTGCCTAGTATGCCTTGTGCTCAAGCTCAACTGGCAGATGACATGCTTTTCCAAACACCATTTGATATGGGGACATACCAATGGGTGTCTTGTAAGCTGTTCGATAGGCCCATAATGTGTCATCCAATTTTGTAGACCAGTCTTTCCTTGTTGATCCAATGGTTCTTTCTAGGATTCTTTTGATTTCCCTGTTTGAAACTTCAACCTGTCCATTTGACTGTGGATGATAAGTAGTGGAAACCTTGTGAGTAACTCCATATTTGGATAGGAGTGCATCGAAGTATCTGTTGCATAAATGTGAGCCACCATCACTGATAATTGCCCGAGGTATTCCGAACCGAGTGAAAATATTCTTTTTATGGAATTTGATCACCACTTTTGAATCGTTGGATGGCAGTGCAATTGCTTCGACCCATTTAGAGAGGTAGTCTACAGCAACCAGGATGTACATATTTCCAAATGATGGAACAAAGGGTCCCATAAAATCTATACCCCATACATCAAATATCTCTACTTCCAGAATGTTTTGCAAAGGTCCTTCATTTCTCCTGGAAATATTCCCCGTTCTCTGGCACCTGTCACATTGAAGAGCAGAAAGATAAGCATCTTTAAAAAGAGTGGGCCAGAACAAACCTGATTGTAGGACTTTCGCTGCAGTTTTATTCCCTCTGAATTGTCAGCCATATGGTGATGAATGACAGTGTTGCAAAACACTGTTGACCTCCTGCTATGGAACACACCGTCTCAATAGTTGATCAGCACAGCGTTTGAACAGGTACGGCTCATCCCAAATATAGTGCTTGACTTCCTTGAAGAACTTCTTTCGTTGCTGAGTTGTCCATTCCAACGGTCATTTTCCTGATACAATGAAGTTGACATAGTCAGCATACCAAGGGACATCCTACTGTTTTATGGCAAATAGTTGTTCATATGGAAAAGTTTCTTTGATTGACAATTCTTTGTCAGCTGTTTCTCCATTCTCGAGCCTCGATAGATGATCTGCCACTTGGTTTTCTGTCTCTTTCCTGTCTCGAATTTCCACGTCAAATTCTCGCAGAAGAAGTATCCAACAGATCAATCTGGGTTTGGCATCTTTCTTCGTGATCAAGTAATTGATTGCTGAATGATCTGTGTAGACCACCACTTTGGGACCCAGCAGATAGGAGCAGAATTTTTCAAAAGCGTGCACAACTGCGAGCAACTCTTTTCCAGTGGTTGTGTAGTTGAGTTGAGCTTTATTCAAAGTTCTGCTGGAGTAGTAGATGGTGTGGAAAATCTTTGCTTTGCGTTGTCCCAAAACTGTACCTACAGCAAAATCACTAGCATCTCACATGACCTCAAATGGAAGGGTCCAGTCTGGTGCTACAATGATGGGGGCAGAGACCAGCTTCTGTTTTAAGATCTCAAAAGCTTCATGGCAATCTTTGGTGAAGTTCAAAGACACATCATTCTTCAGAAGATTGCATAGAGGTTTAGCAATCCTGGAAAAGTCTTTGATAAATCTCCTGTAAAAGCCAGCATGTCCAAGAAAGCTCTGAATCCCTTTGATTGTTGATGGAGTTAATTTCTCAATTATTTCGATCTTTGCTTTGTCTACCTCGATTCCCTTTTGTGAGATCCGATGTCCAAGAACAATGACTTCTTATACCATGAAGTGGCATTTCTTCCAGTTGAGTACCAGGTTGGTATCTTCACATCTTTGTAACACATGTTCCAAATTTTTCAAACAATGGTCAAAAGAATCTCCAAACACATAGAAGTAATCCATAAAAACTTACATACTCTGCTCCAGCATATCTGAGAAGATGGCTATCATGCAACGCTGAAATATGGCGGGAGTATTACATAATCCAAATGGCATTCTGCGGAAAGTAAAAGTACCATAGAGACATGTAAATGTGGTTTTTTCCTGATCTTCTGGGGCGATGGCAATCTGATTGTATCCTGAATATCCATCTAGAAAGTAATAGAACTCATGTCCCGCCAGTCTATCTAACATCTAGTCAATGAATGGTAGCGAAAAATGGTCATTCTTTGTTGCTTTGTTCAGCTTCTGGTAGTCCATGCATACTCTCCATCTAGTCACTGTTCTTGTTGGAATCAGCTCGTTCTTTTCATTGGTGACAACAGTAATTCCTCCTTTCTTCGGTGCACACTGCATAAGACTCACCCAAATGCTGTCTGAGATGGGGTATATGATGCCAGTATCCAACCATTTGATGATTTCTTTCTTCACGACCTCCTTTATGATTGGATTGAGTCTCTGTTGATGCTCCACTATGGGTTTGTAGTCATCGTTCATCAGAATCTTGTGCATGAAAAATGATGGACTAATGCCTCAATGTCTGCTATAGTCCAACCAATGGCTCTCTTGTGTTCTCGTAATACTCTTAATAACTTTTCTTTCTGCTCCAATGTTAGCGAAGAAGAAATAATAATAGGTAAATCATAAGAGTTTCCAAGAAATGCATACCTGAGATGGCTCGGAAGTAACTTCAGCTCCAGCTATGGTGGTTTTTCAATCGAAGGCTTGATTCGATCTTTCTTTGGAAGTTCCAGACTTTCCACTTGTGGTGTCGATTTGAATAGGAATGGTTTGTCAATGTAGTTGATACATTCCAGGATTTCAGCATCTAGCTCGTTGTCAGTCATATTGGTGATGCAAGTTTCAAATTTGTCCATGGGAGTTGTATCAATATCCTGGATGAGGCTATCAACAACATCAATTCTGAAACATTCTTCCTCACTTCTTCACTTGGGAATTTCATGGCTTTGAAAACATTGAAGGTAACTTCTTGGTCCTGAACTTTCATGGTTAGTTCTCCTTTTTGTACATCAATAATAGTTCGACCTGTTGCCAAAAATGGTCTCCCAAGGATGATAGGCACATCTTTGTCTTCTTCCATGTCTAGGATAATGAAATCTGCTGGGAGAATGAGTTTATCAACTTTGACCAGGACATCTTCAACGACTCCTCTTGGAAATGCGAGTGTTCGATCAGTAAGTTGTAGTGAGACTGAGGTAGACATTGCTTCTCCAATTTGCAGTTTCCTGTAAATAGAAAAAGGCATCAAGTTAACACTAGCACCTAAATCACATAAAGCCTTACCGATGTAATGTTCTCTAATGGTGCATGGGACTGTAAAACTGCCAGGATCTTTCAACTTCGGGGGAAGTTTCCTTTGAATAATGGCACTGCATTCTTTCGTCAATGCTACTGTCTCGTAATCTCCCAATCTTCGTTTTCGTGAAAGAATATCTTTCATGAATTTGACATAGCTGGGCATTTCTTCCAAGACTTCGTTGATGTGCAGTTTTTGAAAACCTCCAAGAATCGAGCAAACTGCTTGTCCAGTTTGTTTTTCTGAAGACGCTGAGGAAAAGGTGGAGGTGGAATGATCTGATCTATTTCTTTTTCCTTTGCTACTTTTTCCTCCATATGTGGAACTACATCTTTTGGAACTTCTTCAATTGTTGCCTTGATTCCAACATCTTTGTTGA
This sequence comes from Zanthoxylum bungeanum, assembly GCA_019454045.1. Taxonomy (NCBI): domain Eukaryota; kingdom Viridiplantae; phylum Streptophyta; class Magnoliopsida; order Sapindales; family Rutaceae; genus Zanthoxylum; species Zanthoxylum bungeanum. Next base: position 16,641 of record SKCR01054287.1, on the reverse strand, counting down.
TTTCAGTACCGCTTTTCAAGATGATGGCTTGACATTGCTCCTTCCCTCGGTTCCTTGGATTTGGTTCTGTATTGCTGGGAAGATTTCCTGGTGGTCTGTAACTCTGAGCATTGGCCAGTTGTCCAATTTGATTCTCCAGTGCTTTGATGGAAGCAGATTGGCTTGGAAATACAGCATCATATGCTGCTTGTTACTTTTTGAACATCTCTGCAATCCATTCTTTCATTTCTGGTTCTTTTTCATGTTCCTGGCCTTTGTTCTGTTGTTGAAATCCTGGTGGTGGATAGTTCTGCTGTTGGAATCCAGGTGGTGGATTGTTCTTTTACCCTGAATTGTTGCCCCATGAAAAATTGGGATGATTCCTCCACTCTGGGTTGTAGGTGTTGGAATATGGATTGTTCCCCTGTCTGTTGAAATTTTTGACATAATTCACCGTCTCTTCAAGTTGGTTTGGTTCTGGTGCTCCTCCATAGGGTGAACTTGTGGATCCAGAGGTAAGAGTCTCCATGAATTTGCATATTGATCCAGCTTGGCGTTGACTGCTGTATTGGCTCCAACTTCATAAATTCCTGCAATTCTTTAGATCATGCTCCTTTCTGTTGGCCACAAGGAATTGTTGTTGGCCATTTCTTTGATTAAATCCCAGCTTGATCTTCTCCTTTAGCCATTAAAGCTCCTCCAGCAGCAGCATCAATTGTGGTTCTCATTAGTCCAGAAAGTCCATTATAGAAAGTTTATACTTGAAGCCATTTTGGAATCTCATGGTGAGGACATTTCCGGAGCAAATCTTTGTACCTTTCCCAAGCTTCGTAGAGAGTTTCCGAGTCTTGTTGTACAAAGGATGTGATGCCATTCCTCAGCTTTCCAGTTCTGGCTGGTGGAAAGTACTTTGCAAGAAATTTGGTGGCTAAAGTGTTCCAAGTTGTGATGGAACCTGCTGGTAGTGAATGTAGCCAAGCTTTAGCTCTGTCTTTCAAGGAGTATGGAAAAACCCGCAGTCTCATTTCTTCTTCAGCTTCTCGATTGTAATTGAAAGTGCCGCAAACTTCCAGGAAGTTGCTGATGTGGGTATTAGGATCTTTAGTTGTTTTTCCCTCAAACTGCACTGACTGCTGAATCATCTGAATGCATGTTTTGATGTCACACGCATTTGCTGGTAAAGGAGGAAGTACAATACAGGAAATGAAGCCGTCGACCACCGGAATGGTTCTGTCTCGAATAGGTATTGGTGGTTCAACTTCCTGAGGTTCAGGTTCCATGTTGACTAAAGCTTTTTGGCCTTCTCGCCTTTCCATTCTCAACTGTCTGATGGTTCTTTCAATTTTCGGGTCAAATGGTCGGAGTTCAAAGCTTCTGGTTCGCCTCATGTAGTTTCTGAGAACCTGAAACACAAGAAAACAAAAATAATAAGCAAAAAGAAATTAGATACAAGTAAAGGATCTAACCTCAAAACTAATAGTGATAGATAAAAAAGTCTCCGGCAACGGCGCCAAAAACTTGACCGGTGCGTAATCACACACGTAAAACGCAAGCGCACGTACGTTCAAGTAGTATAAAAAGTATCGATCCCATGAGGACTTAATACCTAATCTATTAATTTAATGAGGTCAAATGATTACTAGTATCTAACAATTTGATTGATTGATTTGAAATGGTGATGATTCTAAATTTTAAAAAAAACAAGTGAATAAAATTACGCAAAAATAGGTTGAGGAAAATTCAGATTTATAAAACTATCCAGGGTTGTGATTTCTTATAATATCTAATTAAAAATGAAGTGGTTATTTTATGTTTGTGTAATATATCGGTTTACTAACCTGGAACACGAAATAATGCAAAAGCCTATGTCGATGGTCAGATGCAAATACCCAGTATAACCCAATTGAACCATATGTCTATGTCAACCAAATTACTTGGATTTATTAAGATTAAGTTCCAATTGTGGTTACCCCCGCCGATAGATATATGTTTATCCTGTAAGGAAATCTATTAAAGGGTTATCTATCATCAAGGAAGATCGTGGGCTACTAAGTCTAAGGCTGAAACCTAAAATTCCTTTGTCAAGTTTATTTTAGATTTACCAGATCAATCTTATTAATGGCCAGTTAAAAAGACGCATTGAGCTTAAGACTTAATAAGTAAACCTTTGAATTACCCAAACTATAAAATAACCCCTTATAAACCAGTGATATTAGAATTCATCACAACCATAGATAACTAACTTAGTTACGACGCATAACTAGGGCTAGTACAAACTTAAAAGTAAAAGACATAAAATAAAATGTTGAAAAGTAAATGAAGAAAATTACAATAAAAGAAAATGTTAGGGCTAAAGGATCTACTTTTATCACTACTATTTTAGATATATCGATTAATATAATATATTAACTTGTGTGATATTACCAACCAGCCATATAGGCGGTAACCTGATTAATTCAAATTAAGTCCATAAACTAGCCATATAGGCGGAAATTACCAACCGACCAACCAGGTGATATTCATGCTTAGTCAAATTAAAACCAATTTAATATCAATTACCAACCGGCCAATATAGCGGTATCCTTGTTAAGTCAATTTTAAATAGTGAATATATTATAATTAGGGAGATTAATCTAAATAGCAGTAATAAAATTTTTACTTTTCACCCTAGCAGTGGGAAGTTACCTCCTCATGTTGAATAGTAAAAACTGAAAAAGTAAAGAAAGTAAATTATTATTACAGAACGTAATTAAAATTAATTACAAAACTGAAATTAAAAGAAACTAGATATAAACTTCCATATTTACATCAGTGAATTCAGAGAAAAATGTACATCTGAAATCAGTAATAAAAGTTTTACTTTTAACCCTAAGGTGACACGTGGCACGCTGTGATTGGGAGCTGAATGATTGCGCTGACGTGGCGATGACGTGGCGACACATGGCGAAAATGATTGTCTGCACCGTAGGATTGCGACATGTGGCACGCTTGTGATTGGCTGATGATGACATGGCGCTGACGTGGCGAGTTGACTCGGTCTACTGCTGATGTGGACGATAACGTGGCTGACACATGAAGTGACACATGGCGACACATGGCGATGGCGATTGTCGGCACCATAGGATGATGACACGTGTCACGGCGCACGTTAGTAAATCGTATGTGATTGTGACACGTGGCACAGCGTAAGTTAGCAAAGTCAAACTTATCAGATTCTGACACTTGTCCCTGGCGCACATTAGGCGTCGCGACGCGCGAAATGACCATTTTGCCTATTTTGTTTTTTTTCACTGTTTTGGCCCAAAATCACCTCTAGAATGTCCTGAAACTTTATTTATCTACAAAATAACACAAAACACATAAAAAATATTCACAAAACTCAAGAAACTATACAAAATATTAAGTTAAATGAGTTAGAAATAGTGATATAATTACCACTCATCAAATGTCTAGTCAATCTTATGCATCATAGGATTATGGCATAATGAATACTATACTATGTGCGATTAAAGATATTAATTTAATTATAATTGTTACGAGCTATTCTGATACCCTGTAAACTATAGGATGAGTCATGAAACATGTTTTTTTTATCTTTGAGATATTAAGAACGAGTTTATTATTCATGGAGAATATAGTCTGCAACCATTAGGGTCAGATTAGTTTTGAGTCTAATTATGACGTTAGACAGTCTACGTCATAAAGAGTCAGAAAAGATGTTGTGAAAGTGTCATAAATGATTCTACCTTGTTAGTGGAATTAGTTGCAACTTATGAAGTGTTGAATTATGAAGTTGCACAGTGATCTTATAGATTAGAAGTTTTGATATTATTGTTGTGCTTTCGATTGTTTGATAGAATTTTGGATTTGATTCCTAAATACTTATACAACTTAGTAGTTATAGCATAATGTTGATATTGCATCTGAGTCATATGGTTGTATAATTTTGGTTTTATAAAATTTGAATGATGCTGGCTAAGGGAAACAAATGGGTTTGTTAGACAAACTCAATATATTATAGAAGACCTACTTGTTGTTGCCTATCTCTTGAGTGATAGGTGAGCTCTTGAGATCCATGCGTATATGATACACATTTAGATGTGTATATTATACCGTGGATTGACACTAGAGTAAGTGAGAGAAATTATTAGGGTTGGTACTCGGAGCACCAATCCGGATCATATTTATATCCAATTCATGAATACGAACAATATATTTTTCCATAATATTACTTATATATGGTTACTCCTCTTGTTTTTATATACATATTCAATCTAATAACTATTAGATTTAGTGATATGTATATATTAGACAAAGACCCGAGATTTACAACGTAGTGCGCAGTTACAACGTAGTTTGTAATTGACATTGGGAAGTGTCACTATAAGTTGTATATTTTCAAATAAAGTTCCTGGTCAATATTTACTAACACGGTCGGTTATTAAAATTTGTTGAGACCAGTACATGTCATATATCGAGACTTGGTGTGAGGGTTTATCCCAATGAACCATGAGTCTTAGGAGACTCGTATAGACATATAGGTATTTATTTGATAAAAACTGAATGGCTCACTGAAGATTTCCTAATAGATGGTACACCAGCGTCAATAGGAATCTTCTCGAGTCGAGTAGCGTAGTGGTCCTTTGACTTGCAATACCACTGTGGATATATGAGATATCGTCCACACTTTGATGACAGTCACGTCACCGATCTGTATAGATAAGACCTCTACCTGTTCGTTGGGTGTGGACTCATGCTCATGATATCCTTTAAGTATCAGATAGAATCTTGTACGTATTTACAATATGGTGTACATGGCATATGTATCATGTACGTATTTACGATCTGGTAAAACCATGATCGTGGTATACTTCGGAAGCAAGTTCCGAGTGTTATTTTGGAGATCATAAATTTGAAAGTCGACTATATTATACCTTAGGGATTTGGCTTTCCTCTCTATATCCCCGGTATAATATTGATAGGCTGTGACGGAGGGATTAAACGTATGCAATGACCTCGACTTGCATAGTTGACCGGCGTAATCACACGCGTATAACGCAAGCGCATGTATCGTTCAAGTAGTATAAAAAATATCGATCCCACAAGGACTTAATACCTAATCTATTAATTTTATTAGGTCAAATGATTACTAGTATCTAACAGGTTGATTGATTGATTTGAAATGGTGATGATTTTAAATTTAAAAACAAGTAAATAAAATTGCACGAAAGTAGGTTTAAGAAAATTCAATATTAGGAAACTATCTAGGGTTGTGAATCTTTCTAATATCTTTTAAAAGATGAAGTGATTATTTCATGTTTGTGTAATAAATCGGTTTACTAACCTGGAACACGAAATTATGCGAAAGCCTCTGTCGATGGTCAGACGCAAATACCCAGTATAACCCAATTGAATCATATGTCTATGTCAACCAAATTACCTGGAATCATTAAGATTTAGTTCCAATAAAGGTTACCCCCGCCCGACAGGTATATGTCTATCATGTAAGGAAATCTATTAAAGGGTTATCTATCCTCAAGGAAGATCGTGAGCTATTAAGTCTAAGGCTGAAACCTAAAATTCCTTTGTCAAGTTTATTTTAGATTTACCAGATCAATCTTATTAATGGCCAGTTGACAAGACGCATTAAGCTTAAGACTTAATAAGTAAACCTTTAAATTACCCAAACTACAAAATAACCCCTTATAAACCGGTGATATTAGAATTCATCACAACCCTAGATAACTAACTTAGTTACGACACATAACTAGGGCTAGTAAAAACTTAAAAATAAAAGACATAAATTACAATGCTGAAAAGTAAATGCGGTAAAACAAATACTGAAAAGTAAAATTACAATAAATAAAATGCCAAGGTAAAAGGATCTACTTTTACTACTACTAATTTAGATATCTCCCTTAATATAATATATTAACTTGTGATGATATTACCAACCAGCCATATAGGCGGTAACCTGATTAAGTCAAATTAAGTTCGACCAGCCATATAGGCGGTATCAAAATTTGTCCATAAACCTGCCATATAGGCGGTAAGAAAGTTTAGTTACCAACCGACCAATCTGGCGGTATCCTTGTTTAGTCAGGTTTAAACCAGTTTAAAATGAATTACCAACCGACCAATATAGCGGTATCCTTATTAAGTCAAGTTTTAAATAGTGAATATATTATAATTAAGGGAGATTAATCTAAATAGCAATAGTAAAAGAATTACCTTTCACCCTAGCAGGGGGAAGTTACCTCCTTATGGTTGAATAGTAAAAACTGTAAAAGTAAAGAAAGTAAATTACTATTACTATTACAAAACGTAATTAAAATTAATTACAAAACTGAAATTAAAATAAATTAGATAGAAAACTCCCTATTTACATCAGAGAATTCAGATAGGAAGGTACATCTGAAACTAAAATTTCGAGCTCTATTTATAGGCGTCAATAAGCCCTACGCGTCGTGACGCGCAAGTTTCTTCTTACGTCGCGACGCGCTGACGTGTCAAACGCTGATTGATCGGCTCTAGATTCTTATCTGCCAAGTGGCATTTCGGATAAGGTGATACGTGGCAAGGCGACTGGAAACTCAATGATTATGTTGACGTGGCGATGACATGGCGCTGATGTGGCGATAGTGATTGTCGGCACCATAGAATGATGACACGTGGCACTCTATGATTGCCTGATGATGACGTGGCGGTGACGTGGCACATTGACTCGGTCAACTGGTGATGTGGACGATGACATGGTTGACACGTGGAGTAACACGTGGCGACACATGGCGATGGCGATTGTCGGCACCATTGGATGATGACACGTGACACGGCGCACGTTAGCAGATCGGCTGTGATGGAGACATGTGGCACAGAGCAAGTTAGCAAGTCAAACTTTTCAGATTCTGACACGTGTCCACCGGTGCACGTTACCAGCTTTTGGCGCATGTTAGGTGTCACGACGCGCGAAATGACCATTTTGCCTTTTTGTCCTTTTTCACTCTATTGGCTCAAAATCACCTCCAGAATGTCCTGAAACTTTATTTATCTACAAAATAACACAAAACACATAAAAAATATTCACAAAACTCAAGAAACTATACAAAATATTAAGTTAAATGAGTTAGAAATAGTGATATAATTACCACTCATCAAATGTCTAGTCAATCTTATGCATCATAGGATTATGGCATAATGAATACTATACTATGTGCGATTAAAGATATTAATTTAATTATAATTGTTACGAGCTATTCTGATACCCTGTAAACTATAGGATGAGTCATGAAACATGTTTTTTTTATCTTTGAGATATTAAGAACGAGTTTATTATTCATGGAGAATATAGTCTGCAACCATTAGGGTCAGATTAGTTTTGAGTCTAATTATGACGTTAGACAGTCTACGTCATAAAGAGTCAGAAAAGATGTTGTGAAAGTGTCATAAATGATTCTACCTTGTTAGTGGAATTAGTTGCAACTTATGAAGTGTTGAATTATGAAGTTGCACAGTGATCTTATAGATTAGAAGTTTTGATATTATTGTTGTGCTTTCGATTGTTTGATAGAATTTTGGATTTGATTCCTAAATACTTATACAACTTAGTAGTTATAGCATAATGTTGATATTGCATCTGAGTCATATGGTTGTATAATTTTGGTTTTATAAAATTTGAATGATGCTGGCTAAGGGAAACAAATGGGTTTGTTAGACAAACTCAATATATTATAGAAGACCTACTTGTTGTTGCCTATCTCTTGAGTGATAGGTGAGCTCTTGAGATCCATGCGTATATGATACACATTTAGATGTGTATATTATACCGTGGATTGACACTAGAGTAAGTGAGAGAAATTATTAGGGTTGGTACTCGGAGCACCAATCCGGATCATATTTATATCCAATTCATGAATACGAACAATATATTTTTCCATAATATTACTTATATATGGTTACTCCTCTTGTTTTTATATACATATTCAATCTAATAACTATTAGATTTAGTGATATGTATATATTAGACAAAGACCCGAGATTTACAACGTAGTGCGCAGTTACAACGTAGTTTGTAATTGACATTGGGAAGTGTCACTATAAGTTGTATATTTTCAAATAAAGTTCCTGGTCAATATTTACTAACACGGTCGGTTATTAAAATTTGTTGAGACCAGTACATGTCATATATCGAGACTTGGTGTGATGGTTTATCCCAATGAACCATGAGTCTTAGGAGACTCGTATAGACATATAGGTATTTATTTGATAAAAACTGAATGGCTCACTGAAGATTTCCTAATAGATGGTACACCAGCGTCAATAGGAATCTTCTCGAGTCGAGTAGCGTAGTGGTCCTTTGACTTGCAATACCACTGTGGATATATGAGATATCGTCCACACTTTGATGACAGTCACGTCACCGATCTGTATAGATAAGACCTCTACCTGTTCGTTGGGTGTGGACTCATGCTCATGATATCCTTTAAGTATCAGATAGAATCTTGTACGTATTTACAATATGGTGTACATGGCATATGTATCATGTACGTATTTACGATCTGGTAAAACCATGATCGTGGTATACTTCGGAAGCAAGTTCCGAGTGTTATTTTGGAGATCATAAATTTGAAAGTCGACTATATTATACCTTAGGGATTTGGCTTTCCTCTCTATATCCCCGGTATAATATTGATAGGCTGTGACGGAGGGATTAAACGTATGCAATGACCTCGACTTGCATAGTTGACCGGCGTAATCACACGCGTATAACGCAAGCGCATGTATCGTTCAAGTAGTATAAAAAATATCGATCCCACAAGGACTTAATACCTAATCTATTAATTTTATTAGGTCAAATGATTACTAGTATCTAACAGGTTGATTGATTGATTTGAAATGGTGATGATTTTAAATTTAAAAACAAGTAAATAAAATTGCACGAAAGTAGGTTTAAGAAAATTCAATATTAGGAAACTATCTAGGGTTGTGAATCTTTCTAATATCTTTTAAAAGATGAAGTGATTATTTCATGTTTGTGTAATAATCGGTTTACTAACCTGGAACACGAAATTATGCGAAAGCCTCTGTCGATGGTCAGACGCAAATACCCAGTATAACCCAATTGAATCATATGTCTATGTCAACCAAATTACCTGGAATCATTAAGATTTAGTTCCAATAAAGGTTACCCCCGCCCGACAGGTATATGTCTATCATGTAAGGAAATCTATTAAAGGGTTATCTATCCTCAAGGAAGATCGTGAGCTATTAAGTCTAAGGCTGAAACCTAAAATTCCTTTGTCAAGTTTATTTTAGATTTACCAGATCAATCTTATTAATGGCCAGTTGACAAGACGCATTAAGCTTAAGACTTAATAAGTAAACCTTTAAATTACCCAAACTACAAAATAACCCCTTATAAACCGGTGATATTAGAATTCATCACAACCCTAGATAACTAACTTAGTTACGACACATAACTAGGGCTAGTAAAAACTTAAAAATAAAAGACATAAATTACAATGCTGAAAAGTAAATGCGGTAAAACAAATACTGAAAAGTAAAATTACAATAAATAAAATGCCAAGGTAAAAGGATCTACTTTTACTACTACTAATTTAGATATCTCCCTTAATATAATATATTAACTTGTGATGATATTACCAACCAGCCATATAGGCGGTAACCTGATTAAGTCAAATTAAGTTCGACCAGCCATATAGGCGGTATCAAAATTTGTCCATAAACCTGCCATATAGGCGGTAAGAAAGTTTAGTTACCAACCGACCAATCTGGCGGTATCCTTGTTTAGTCAGGTTTAAACCAGTTTAAAATGAATTACCAACCGACCAATATAGCGGTATCCTTATTAAGTCAAGTTTTAAATAGTGAATATATTATAATTAAGGGAGATTAATCTAAATAGCAATAGTAAAAGAATTACCTTTCACCCTAGCAGGGGGAAGTTACCTCCTTATGGTTGAATAGTAAAAACTGTAAAAGTAAAGAAAGTAAATTACTATTACTATTACAAAACGTAATTAAAATTAATTACAAAACTGAAATTAAAATAAATTAGATAGAAAACTCCCTATTTACATCAGAGAATTCAGATAGGAAGGTACATCTGAAACTAAAATTTCGAGCTCTATTTATAGGCGTCAATAAGCCCTACGCGTCGTGACGCGCAAGTTTCTTCTTACGTCGCGACGCGCTGACGTGTCAAACGCTGATTGATCGGCTCTAGATTCTTATCTGCCAAGTGGCATTTCGGATAAGGTGATACGTGGCAAGGCGACTGGAAACTCAATGATTATGTTGACGTGGCGATGACATGGCGCTGATGTGGCGATAGTGATTGTCGGCACCATAGAATGATGACACGTGGCACTCTATGATTGCCTGATGATGACGTGGCGGTGACGTGGCACATTGACTCGGTCAACTGGTGATGTGGACGATGACATGGTTGACACGTGGAGTAACACGTGGCGACACATGGCGATGGCGATTGTCGGCACCATTGGATGATGACACGTGACACGGCGCACGTTAGCAGATCGGCTGTGATGGAGACATGTGGCACAGAGCAAGTTAGCAAGTCAAACTTTTCAGATTCTGACACGTGTCCACCGGTGCACGTTACCAGCTTTTGGCGCATGTTAGGTGTCACGACGCGCGAAATGACCATTTTGCCCTTTTTGTCCTTTTTCACTCTATTGGCTCAAAATCACCTCCAGAATGTCCTGAAACTTTATTTATCTACAAAATAACACAAAACACATCAAAATATTCACAAAACTCAAGAAACTATACAAAATATTAGGTCAAATGAGTGGAAAATAGTGATACATGTTGGTTTCTATAATTAGTCCCAAAGAAAGATTAAGCCATAGAAATACAAATAACATACATGCAAAGCTAGAAACATGGCGGAATCATACTTACTAAGCTTTGTGACGAAAATGGTGAAGACAATCCTTGAGTCTTCAAGGTGGAAGTTTCGGCCAAGCAAGAAGATGGAGAGAAGCTTCAAATCTTCAAGTGTTCCAAGCTCCAAGGTTGTTTCCCTATCACCTCTTTTGATCCTTGCTTGTGCTAGCAAAAATGGAGAATGAAAAAACAATTTTTCTGCCTTTGGTTTGAAGCTCACGGCGTGAGCAAGGGAAAGGAAGAGGGAGTGTATTACTTATCAATTTTTGTTCTCATTTTTCTTTCTAAAACCGTGAGAGACAAATGAAAAGCAAATTAAAATGATATCAAATACCAAATGAATTTTTTAATCAAAAAAACCCTTCAAAAACCGTGAAAGGTTTTTCCCTCCAAAGGAAAATTCATCATTTGCCATCATTATCTCACATTGAGCATAGAGACAATGTATCATCCCTTAAAGGTGACTAGATACATCCATCATCTATTCGTATCAAGTAATGAGATATCGCGATGTGATTTGCGGATTCCACCCGTTTCAAAATACGAATGTGTCCGCAAACACTTTCGGGCCCAAATTCGCTAATTCCGAATTAACGAATTTCCGTCGCGACGAGAATTAAATAATTACGCCTAGCAGAATTATATTCAGATCGCTAACGAATTAATTCCAAATTAATTCTTTTGCCCGAATTAAAATCCGATTTTAATTCCGCGTCGAAATCTAATTTCGTTTAATAATATATCGAATATATTATTTTATCGATTAATTCCAAATTAATCGATCTCTCTCTCTCTCCTAATAAGGCATTTTATCCAAGATAAAGTTTCTCCGTAATTAATCCAAGATTAATAAAGTTCGAATCAAACATCATAGGTGAATCTTCAGGAAGCGACCCAAGAGATCTCCGGATATGTTGGCAGTAAATACGGTCGTTGGATAATCCAAACACGTACGTACCTCGTACTACGTTTTTACCGATTTACAAGACAAGGTTGGCTTCTAGCAAAGCGCCATGCCTACCCAATTCTCCAGAAATATTCTTACTGGAATATTAGATCTATATCATCAAGCGTAGTATACCGTAGTATCGCATACATCGATCCAGTATCTGACGATCACATGTTAGGCCTGGGGTTGGAAGTGTGTCTGCCCCATACGAAACATATATCGGATATCAAACAACTAGTCTCTTTAAATCGGACAATCCTGACCTGGTCATATTGTCCCGACGGTTGCAACCTTTTATAGAGTACTAGTTCTGTATCCAGTGTGATTATCATCTCCATATGTCTGAAGTGATACTTCCATCTCGACATCACATCCAGTACACTACGATTCTCGATAAACCAGAAGAGGCGTACACAGAACCGGTTAAAGCCCCGAACCACCACAACCAAAGTTTACCGATTGTCGCAAGTACTAGCGATGCAAGTCTCAGGTTAAGACCATATACACCTACCCTGATGCGGCCTCCCATAGACACGCAGACAGTACATACTACCAATGGGATTCCGCGGGGTCTGTCCAGAGCGAAGCTGTTTTTCGTACCATCGGTAAAACACAACCTCCTATCGCACTTGTATAAGTATCCAATACTTAAATATATGAGAACTATGCCGTTGTGCCATCACAACTCGCACAAGTGCAATACTAGTCTATTCCGCATTATCTATGTCTGATCTCGATAATACTCCGACTAGGGATATTTAATGATTAAACCTTTTATATTGATACTGTCTCATATCATCTCAATACAGAACTAATCATATGGACTTTTGCCATTATATATTAAAGTAAATAATTTTACAAAACGGCAAAAGGCAATTTCATTATCACATAGTTAATTTGTACAATAATACAATATCATTTACAAAATAGTGACGCTATGAGTCATAATGTCTAACAATCTCCCACTTGGCCTATAGCCAGTCACTCAAGCATCTAATACCTGAACTATGTATATGTCGTTCAAACACTTGCTGAAGAACAGCCTTCGTCAGCGAATCTGCAATGTTGTCATCCGATGCGACCTTCTCGACTTTTACATCGCCACGATGTATAATCTCCCGAATCAGATGGTAACGCCGAAGAACATGCTTGGATCGTTGATGAGACTTGGTTCCTTAGCTTGTGCTATAGCCCCGTTATTGTCACAATACAATGGCACGGGCTCAGCAGCTAACGAAACTACTCCTAATCCGATTAGGAATTTTTGGATCCAAACTGCCTCCTTTGCTGCTTCCGATGCAGCAATATACTCTGCTTCAGTTGTTGAATCGGCAACAGTATCTTGCTTGGAAGATTTCCAGCTCACTGCTCCGTTATTCAAACAAAAAATGTACCCCGATTGAGACTTGAAGTCGTCCTTGTCGGTTTGGAAACTTGCATCGGTGTACCCAGAAACCTCAAGTTCTCCACCTCCATAAATTAAGAAAGCATCCTTAGTTCGTCTAAGATACTTAAGGATATTCTTAACAGCCATCCAGTGACTTTCACCTGGATCGGCCTGATAGCGACTAGCGACTGCACATGCTCAAAGCATATGACACATCAGGTCGCGTACATATCATGGCATACATGATCGATCCGACTGCCGAGGCGAACGGTATCCGACTCATGTTATCTCTCTCTTCTTTAGTTTTAGGACACATGTCCTTAGACAGAAGGATACCACGTGACATTGGCATCAATCCCTTCTTGGATTGATCCATGTTGAATCGCTTCAACACTTTGTCAATATATGTACTCTGGGAGAGTCCAAGCAGCTTTCTAGATCTATCCTGGTAGATCTTTATTCCTAGAATAAAGGCTGCTTCTCCCAGATCTTTCATGGAGAATTTTAATGAAAGCCAAGTTTTCACCGACGTTAGCATGGGAATGTCATTGCCTATAAGCAATACGTCGTCGACATAAAGGACAATAAAAGTCAGTGCTCTCCCACTAACCTCTTGTATACACAAGGGTCATCATCGTTTTGAACGAAATCATATTCTTTTATGATCTCATCAAAACGCTGATTCCATGACCGTGATGCTTGTTTCAATCCATAAATGGATCGATTTAACTTACAAACCTTGTTTGCAAGTCTAGGTACGATAAAACCGTCAGGTTGTTGCATATAAACATCCTCCAAAAGGTTTCCATTAAGGAAAGCGATTTTAACGTCCATCTGCCATATCTCGTAATCGAAATATGCAGCTATTGCAAGCATTATCCGAATGGATTTAATCATGGCAACGGGTGAGAAAGTTTCGTCATAATCAATACCATATTGTTGAAGATACCCCTTTGCTACAAGCCTAGCTTTGTACGTTTGTACGTTGCCATCCATGTCGGTCTTCTTCTTGAAGATCCATCTGCATCCAATAGGCTTTACGCCTTCTGGTGCATCAACCAGTGTCCAAACTTGGTTGGCATACATGGAATCCATCTCGGACTTCATGGCATCTTGCCATAAAGCGGAATCAATATTCTGTATCGCTTCCTCATACGTAGTCGGTTATTATCCTCAATAAGATTAATATCTACATGAGGCGAGATCAGGAACCCATACCTCTCAGGTACCTTCCTGACTCTCTCCGACCTACGCGGTCCTTGTGTATCTGAAGATTGTGGTACAGACTCATCCTGGATGGTCTGTTTATGTTCCGTCATTGATTCATTGCCAGGAACAGTATCACTACGATTTTCATCGAGCTCCACTTTCCTCCCACTTACCACTGCATCTAGGAATTCCTTCTCAAGGAAAAATGCATGTAGAGCAACAAACACTTTGTTCTCTTGTGGGTGATAGAAGTAATATCCTTTGGTTTCCTTAGGATATCCATGAAAAGGCATTTATCTGATTTGGGTTCCAGTTGGGTACCTTCCAAACATTAACATATGCCCAGCATCCCCAAATCTTCAGGAAAGAGAAACCTGGTTTCCTTCCTGTCCATTTCTCATATGGAGTCTGTTCAACAGACTTTGACGGAACCTTATTCAAAATAAGTACCCACTGGTTAATGCGTATCCCCAGAGGATATGGTAGCTCAGTCCGACTCATCATCGACCTTACCATGTCTAACAAGGTACGGTTTCTCCATTCAGACACACCGTTTAATTGCGGTGTTCCAGGAGGAGTCCACTGTGAAAGAATACCATTTTCTTTCAAGTAATCTTGAAACTCATAACTTAAGTATTCGCCACCACGGTCCGACCGCAATGTCTTAATACTCTTCCTGTTTGTTTTTCTACTTCGTGTCGAAACTCTTTGAATTTCTCAAAAGTTTCCGACTTGTGTCTCATTAGATACACATAACCATAACGAGATGCATATCTTAGGTTACGAAGTAATGATATCCACCTCTAGCCTGGCTAGACAGGGCCCACATACGTCACTATGAACGAGGGCTAACAGTTCTGTGGCACGTTCACATTTACCACTAAAAGGTGATTTAGGCATTTTGCCTAAAAGACAAGATTCGCAGACATCATATGAATTAAGATCAAATCCGTCCAAGTACCCACTCTTCGAAAGTGTGGATATGCGAGTCTTGTTTATTTATGTGTCCTAGACGACAATGCCACATGTAAGCTTCATCTTTTAGATTACTCCTTTTGAGCCTTTTGTTTGTTATTTTATGTTTAGGAGATTCATTTATATTCAAAATATAAAGGCCATTATTTGCTACAGCAGTGCAAATTCTGCATCATTTTTATATAAATAACACCCAGTGTTTCTAAATACAAAAGTGTACCCATGCTGGGTTAACAAAGATACAGATATGATATTCCTAGTCAAACTAGGTATATAATAACAGTTCAAAAGTTAAGCATATGCCCCGAGGGCAATTCCAAAACAAAAGTCCCTACCAGCCAAAACAGCAACTGGAGTTCCGTTCGGTTCCGAGTCGTAGATCAACCTCCCCTGAAGTCAGCATCTGCTATCCTGCAGATCCGCAAAATAGTACATATATGAGCAGCACAACCAAAATCAAAAATCCAATTTTTAAAACTAGAAGTAGTCATATAATCTCAATAACAAACATACCAGAGGCTAGTGCCTTGCTGCCTTGATATCCTCCCTTTGTCCCTTGCCCATTCGGCAGTCACGTTTCCAGTGACCCTTCTTGCCGCAGTTGAGGCAGACATCTTGAGATTTTTCCTGGCTTCCCAGAAGCTTTTGTCAACTTGCCTTTACCTTTTTCTTATGTTTCTTCTTCCACCCCTCCAGTAGCTTTGGCCCAGCCTTTGGCCTCTGAGAGGTCGATGCAAAGTGCGCCTCGCGCTTGCCCCCTTTTTGGAGTTCTTTTTCAGACTCCTTCAAGATGGATAACAGCTCTCCAAGAGTGTCATCCGTATCCATCAACTTATAGTTGATTATGATTTGTCTCCAAGTATCAGGAAGTGACTGTAAGATCAAATCTATGGTCAGCTCAGCCTCCAAGACTATTCCCATATTGGCCAACTCATCAATATCGGCGATCATTTGAGCCTCGTGGGCCTCAACTGATGCGCCTTCAGTTCATTCAGGCGCGGAAGAGTTTCTTCACCAACTCGTACCTTTCCATCCGCTTGTTGGAGCGGTGGAGATCTCGCAGTCTAGCCATCATACTATAAGGATCCAAGTCCATATTGCTGCGACGAAAGTGCTGAGTCATCGAAGCTAACATAATAGCCTGAGCTGTGTCACAATCATTGCTGTGAGTTTTCCATAACTCCAGCTCAAGTGGGTCAGTGGGCTTAGGCGG
>SKCR01054286.1:0-29897 GCA_019454045.1 Zanthoxylum bungeanum | reverse complement strand
AAATTTGTGGAACATTTTACGAGCTCATGTAAGCAAGAGAAAATAACAGACGACCTCAACACAATCCAACAGCGGAAGAGAGGATCTTTGCGAAGCTACGTGGATGGTTTCAACAAAGAAAGAATATCCATTCCGGATATCCATCAGCCTACTTCAGTAGAAGCCTTCAGAAATGGTTTATTCGCAGATAGTGGACTCAACAATAAGCTAACCGAATTTCGATGCTACACCATGGACCAGGCTATGGCTCGGGCCCAAGTCGAGATTAGATGGGAAAAAGATAAGAGAAACAAGAAGAGCGAAAGTTCCCCCAATCTACAGAACATCCCCAAGCGACATAAGGAATTCACAAGAAAACATCAGCAATCGACAGACAAAAGGATCAACCCGAGGAAAGAACATCACCATTTGAGTAGAAGTTTTGATCATCGGCCCTCACCATACAGAGCACAGAGCAAAACGCTTTTCAATATCCAAAGACTTTCATATTACAACTTCACCATTTCCCCATGAGAACTAGTATCGATCCTCAGAAAGATGAGAAATGAAGTAAAATGGCCCCAGCGCTCCAGAGATGACTCTACCAGGAAAGACACAAGTAAACGGTTTGAGTTCCACCGAGATTATGGCCATACGACGGCTGATTGTGTGGCCCTGAGGTTAGAAGTTTTGGAACTACTGAATAATGGACATCTAAAAGATTTTCTTTCAGAAAATAAGAAGGCCACAATGGCTCTGCAAAATGACAGAGAAGAACGAAGAGATGGCCCCCAACCACCACCACTAATTAATAATACAGTCGACTTCATTTCAGGCGAATCTGAAGTTAGTGGTATCTCATATTCAGCTTCCAAACGACGCACGAGAGAAGTAGCTATGGGGACATCTCACTCTACAATGTCGATTGAAAAGATATTCACAAACCTAACAATCGAATTCACAGACGACGACAGCTCTAGTCAAATGAACCTCTACTATAATGCTTCGGTTATCTTCTTATAGGTCTCCAATTTCATAAGCAAACGAGTAATGGTCGACACCGGATCCTCAGCCAACATCATTTTCACTAAAGCCATAGCAGATATGGTGCGAAATTGGATAAAATCAACCAATAGTCGACTACACTGATCAGGTTCAGTGGGTAGCAGAAGTTCACTCTAGGAGAAATATCTCTCTCAGTCTACGCAGGAGGAATCAAAAAGATCACAACATTACTGGTCTTAGATTGTCCCTCATCTTACAATTTGATTGTTGGTCGACCTTAGATACACGATATGAGAGCATTCTTTTCCACCTACCACCAGGTGCTAAATTTCCCCACCAAGTGGGGTATCCAAGAAATCAAAGGGGACCAGCTTGCCTCGAGAAGTTGCTACCAAATGACTCTTAAAGCCAAGCAACAAATAGCATAACAATTACATGAGGGTTCTCGTGGAGTCGAGCAAGATCAGCCTAATATTGAAGAACTCAACGAGGTCCAGATCCACCCGCACTACGCAAACCATAAGGCCCAAATTGGAGCCTATCTGGAAACTAAGCTACGAGCTGAACTAATTGACTTCTTCAAATAGCGACACGACTGTTTTGCTTGGTCTCATGAAGATATGACTGCCATAAATCCAGAGATGATGACTCATGAACTTCATATTGATCCAAACTACCCTCCTGTTAGGCAAAAAAGAAGAAAGTTCACTCTAGAAAGAAACCAATACATTGATGAGGAAGTTCAGAAACTGCTACATAATGGAGCCACCAATGAGCTTCAATACCCGGAATGGCTTGCAAATGTCATCGTAGTTCGAAAGAAAAATGGGAAATGGCGAGTCTGCATTGATTCACTAACTTAAATAAGGCGTGTCCAAAAGATTCATTCATCATACCTCATATTGATTCAATGGTTGATGCTACAGTCAGACATGAATTGTTGAGCTTCATGGATGCTTACTCAAGCTATAATCAAATCCTCATGCATCCAAACAATGAGGAAAAGACATTCTTCATCACCAACAAAGGTATTTACTGTTACAAGGTGATGCCATTCAGACTCAAGAATGCTGAAGCCACCTGCCAACGCCTCGTCAATAAGATGTTCTCCCAACATATCAGAAAAACCATAGAGGTCTACATAGACGACATACTGGTGAAATCCTTGAAGGTAGAGCAACACATAGAACAGTTGGGATATGCATTCAACATTATGAGGAAGTATGGCATGAAGCTGAATCCCACGAAATGCGCATTTGGTGTAGCCTCAGGTAAATTCCTTGGCTACTTAGTCACTCAACGAGAAATAGAAGCCAACCCTGATCAGATCAAATCTATCATTAACATCCCCTCTCCCAACAACCCAAAAGATGTCATGCGACTTGCAGGAAGAATCACAGCATTAAACCGGTTCATCTCCAAGTCTACGGACAAAAGTTTATTATTTTTCTCATCCCTCAAGAAAGCAAAAAACTTCGAATGGACCCCAGCCTACGAAGATTCCCTGAAGGAACTAAAACAATACTTAACCACTTCGCTACTCCTTTCCAAGCCAGCTGATAATGAGAGACTATTAGTATATTTGGGAGTATCCGAACAAGCCATCAGTGATGTCTTGATCAGGGAAGAAGAAGAAACACAATTGCCAGTATACTATGTAAGTAAAGCTCTGCTTAAAGTGGAGACACGCTGCACCCAAATGGAGAAATTGGTCCTAGCTTTAATAACAGCAGCTCGGAATCTATGCCCTTATTTTCAGGGGCATCCGATCACAGTCTACACTTCTCACCCCTTGAGAAGCATACTCCATAAACCGGAGCTTTCTGGATGACTAATGAAATGGGCTGTAGAACTTGGAAAACATGACATCACTTATCAACCATGGATCGCGATCAAATCATAAGCTCTAGTAGATTTCATGGCAGACTTCAGCCCCAGCCTTAACTCACAACTGAACTAGAAGTTCAATGTGTCCAATCAACTCTTTTTTGGAAACTTTCAGTTGACGGTTCAAACAATAAGCGAGGATGTGGTCTTGGAATCGTGATCACCACTCCATAAGGTGACATTCTACAGCAAGAAATCAAATGCGGCTTCAAGGTCACTAACAATGAAGCGGAATATGAAGCTCTTGTAGCTAGATTATCTCTTGCTCAAGACTTAGGAGCCAAGAAGATAGAAGTTAAATCATACTCCCAACTTATTATGAACCAACTCCAAAGGTCGTATCAAGCGCGAGACGCTCAAATGGCAACCTACTTGCAAAAGGTAAAAAAACTTCAATCGACATTTGAGGAGCTTGCTATATCACAAGTTCCAAGGACTGAAAACACACATGCAGACGCCTTAGCTACCTTGGGTTCGACAATGCAAGGGGATAAACCTTAATCTATCACATTGGTGTATCTAAAATGGCCAGCCATCTAGACGAAAGAAAATAAAGAAGTCGCCTCAATCGTTCCAAGCGACACATCGATGACTTCTCTAGTATTGTACATACAAAATGGCGTACTACCAGAATACAAAATCAAGGCCCAAAAATTTCAATGACAGGCTGCCCGGTTCACTCTCCATAATGGTCAACTTCTAAAGAGGTCTTTTTCTGGACCCTACCTTCAGTGCCTCACTCCCGAGGAAGCCCAATATGTATTGGCAGAGCTATATGAAAGAGAATGTGGAAATCATTCTGATAGAAGGAGCTTGGCTTGTCAAGCCATTTGACAGGATATTATTGGCCGACCATGCAAGCAGACTCAGCCGATTTCAGCTGAAAGTGTGAGAAATGTCAGAGGTTCGCCTCAGTCTCCCACCTACTACTCGAAAAGCTCAATCATATCATTTCCCCTTGGCCATTCATGATATTGGGAAAGGATATCGTAGGCAAACTACCAACTGCCCCAGTCCAATGAGTCTACATGCTTGCACTCACAGACTACTATACTAGGTGGATCAAAGCTGATTCTTTCGCCAAGATAAGGGATCAAGAAGTACAAGCCTTCGTGTGGAAGAACATCATATATCGGTTCGAGCTACCAAAATAGATTGTGACAGACAATGGTTCCCAAATCATCAGCTACCGCTTCCAAGACTTCTGTAAAAATTGGGGTATAAAACTAAGTTTCTCAACCCCATGCTATACTCAAGCGAATGGCCAAACATAATCTTCCAATAAGACCATCATGAACACTATGAAGAGAAGATTGGAAACAAGCGAAAGGGGCATGGGCAAACGAGCTCCCAGGAGTATTATGGTCCAACCGAATAACTATTTGATCATCGACTGGAGAAACCTCATTCTCACTTACGTTCGAAGTTGAAGCAGTCATCCCACCTGAAGGAAACATACCATCCCCACGCTACCAATGGCTCGAAAAAAATTCCAATCAACAACTCATGAACCAGAGCCTCGACACCATTGATGAGTTGAGAGAAAATACTTCCATACGACTTACAACTCACAACAAAGGATGGCCAAATACTTCAACAAAAATATCAGGTATCGAATATTTAAGGAATGCGACTGGATCTTACGCAAGGTATTTCAGAACACTAAGGAAATTGGAGTTGGAAAGCTTGGACCTACATGTGAATGACCCAACATCATCACCAAGGTCGTACGACAATGAGCCTACAAACTAAAAATAGAAATCAGAAGACCTATTCAAAATAAGTGGAACGTCGTGCATCTCAAACGATTCTACAGGTAGAACTTCAATTAGAGTCATAAACCAACCACTCGACCAATGGTTGCTTTATGACTAGAGGAAAAATAGAATACCATGTAACCTCTCTTTGTTTGGATTTGTTTAAAAAATATTTATGTATCTTTCTGCGATAAAGAAAATAAAGCAACATGAAGAGAAAGAGGAGATTATATATAAAAGATTGTTCAAAGTTTTTACAACTTGGCACCATTGGCCATCAAAAATTACAAGTTCAAGGAAAGGTAAATCATCAGTCTTCAATGGCTTCAGATTCCGCAACCTCAACAAGAGAAGCGACAGTAGCATGGGCATCTTGAACATCAAAGTCGGGTCCGACTTCAATCTCCAGAAGTTGAATTTCTTTACCACAAGATCCTTCACCAACCTCTGAGATCTTCTCCTCAGATTCTTTAAGAACCCCCTCCAACCCCTCTAACTCCCTTGTGCTGCAACTTTTTCCACCAAGGCAATAGATTCCACAACGGTTGGAATGGTCTCTCCAGCTTCTTCAATTTCCTCATCCGACGAAAAAATCCCAGCCTCGTGTCGCTCCTACTCCCTTATCCATTTTTTAGGGTCAATTTCTTATCTTTCCCTGCCAAGTATTACTTCATCAACTTACTTCTTTCAACTAGCACCACCTTGTAGGTGACTCCCTTTAGCCGCTCAATCATTTCTTCTTTATCTTTCTCAAGGGAATCCATGTTCTGCTTATAAGCCTCCAGTTCATCCCCATAAACCTCCCTCTCGAGTTTGAGTGTGGCTTGAGTCGACTTTAACTCCCTTTCTAACTCCTCAACCCTTTTAGCTTTCATCTCTGAAGCATCCACCGCAGCCTTCAGTTCAAAAATTTCCTTCATCATTGATATGTTAGTTATTTCCAAATCCACAGTCCTCATCTGACTCGACTCGATATATTCATGTGCAAATAACCCGCATTACATAGCCTGTAAATCATTTGGTTTACTCTCAATCAAAAAATTGTTGAAGACAGAAAAGAGAAGAGAAAGATAAGTCTTCTGAAACCATACCTGATAATTCAGAGCCACAACTCTCTTGATATTTTCCAGAGGACCTATCTCGGTCATCTGTTGCTCATCTTCCTCCAGCAAAATCCCCTTGACAAACTTAGAGAGACTTGAAGGGTCTGAAATCACAGTCGACCTATGCGGGATCCTCACAATGACATTCTCAGAGTCTTCCTCTAGTGCAACCACAACCTTCCGCTTCCTTAAAGATACTGTCATCTCAGTCGACTGCGTCGATGGGACCGCAGCTAATTTAGTTGTCGTCTCCCCTTTAGCAACAATGACCTCAGCCTCCACAGGCTCGAGTTCCTTCCCCTTAGCCTTTTTGCTCATTCTCTTGGCCTTAATTTCATCAAAGGATGGTAACTTGAACTGACTAGAGATGGCTTCTTCTGCGAACAAAATTTCTTTATTAGTTAAAGGCTTTAAAAACAATAATCTCTCGAAAATCAGTCGACACGACCAGGTGCCCAATATCACGGCCAAGATTAATTTACTAAGGGCTAGGGGGATACCTTCAGAATTAAATACTTCCTTCCACAGTGGGGTTAGTCTTAATCTCTTCTCTTCTAACACGACCCTCCAATTTCTCCCGGAAGCAGATTGGATCAAAAAATATATTGTATTTGCAACGACACCAGGCGTTATGTCGAATGAACGATTTCGTTGTGAACTTGCACGCCACGAAGAGATAAACTTAGTCAAACAACTTAACCAAATGTATGGAAAGAAAGTATCTTTATGGTTTATTCACTAGATGTATTCCAATATTCTGGGATACGACCTGCCCCAAGCGACCCAAAGACACCCTAACCCCTCATGAAGAAATAACACTTCTGCCACTCCCCCATGTCGTTTGTGGGTAAGTCTAACACCAAATACTCTATTTTCTGTCGGAGAATTAAATTATACCTCCATTTTTCCTTCACATGCTCCTTCAAGTAATAGGTATATAGCACATCCTTCACGCCAAACCTTACACCCAACTCATACGACATACATTCAGACAGCAGTATCCTCTAAGTATTGGGCATCAACGGCGAATGAGCTATTTTGTAGTGATCCAACACTTCCCACACTAACCTCGGAATGGGGAACCTCAATCCATCAATAAATGGACGCTTATAGAATCCAATACTTCCAGGTACTTTGAAATCTATCCTCTCAGACGATAATGCCAACCTTACTTCAACCGACTGAAGAAACCTATATTTTAACATAATCTCCCTGATTAACTGACCAGTCACTCGACTAACCGGATTTTTAGTAATAATATTGTCGGCTCACTTGTACTTGGAGTCCCACTCGATTCCCCAGTAGCTGGTATTGATCTCAGCGGTGTCGCATCCGTTGGTATTTCAAAAGGAGGTTCAGGAATCGTTACTTTCTTCCCAAGTCCTCATGCGACCAATCCAATCCTTCTTCTTCGGTCGACTTACTACTAATCTTAGTTGGGGATTTGATATACCCTCATAGTGTGGTACCCTCACTATCCATTGAACTCGCAGTCGACATTGATTCAAACGACCACATAACCTTCAAACCTACAAACACTAAATCTTCTTAAATTCTACTCCATAGAAGATCAAACTACCTTAATCCACAAACAAATTCCAATAATCTTACAAACACCTTAAGAATAAAACTCATAATTTAGCTAAGAAGAACTTGAATCTACAAATTGAAGAAATGAAGAACACAAGAAAGATACGAGGGATACCTTGAAGATGTGAGAGCTCTTCCCAGCTTGAAAAATGAGAAAGATTTGTGTGAATAAAGCAAATTAACCCTCCAAACCCACTTATACCCATTTCTACCTTTGGCGATTCTTTTTCCCGCCTCAGACACTTCGAAAATCTCATTAGGGCTACAATACTAAAACCCTTGGAGTCGTATTCACGAAATTATCTCAAAGCCCAACATATAAAGAGGAATAAACCTTAATATCGACTGAAAGACCTTTGGAAATTGAGAACTTCGAACAAAGATCCGAGACTATGATATCCATCCTATGACATTCGAAATTATCGTTGTTTTTCCCAGACGACAAATTGAAAATCTTCATCGAAAGGCACATTCGCTATTCGACACTAGGCGTGGAACTTGTGTGACACGACATGGTAATGAAAAAGATCCATCAACTACCCCAGTCTCACACAACAGGTATAATTTTATAAAATAAGCTAATGATTTTAATAGTCAATCAGGAAATATCTCCCACTCGCTACGACAATCAAAGGGTCCAGATAGACAATATAATCCCCAGACGACATGTATCAATGTTCTATTTCTATTATTTACTATATCTATGGTTTTTAAACTTATAGATAATGTCATACGACATAAATCAAGACCTGGACTTTCATTTGGTCCAGACGACATTGAAGACTCCCCTTGATTCCTTCTCAGGATCAGTTGGCTGGAGATTATCATGTCTGGTCCAGTCGACGGGAACATTCTCAATGAGTCATGTCAAGTCAGCTCAATACCTGGACTTTCATCTGTTCCAAACGACATTGAAGACTCCCCCCAATTCCTTCTCATGATCAGTCGGCTGAAGATTATCCTAGCCTTCATCTAGTCTAGTCGACGGGGAATACTCCCCATGACTCATATTGAGTCGGCTCAAGACTTGGACCTTTATCTAGTCTAAATGATATTGAAAACTCCCTCTGATTCCTTCTCAGGATCAGTCGGCTGGAGATTATCCTGGCCTTCATCTGGTGCAGTCGACATGAACATTCCCCATGACTCATGTCGAGTCGGTTCAAGACCTGGACTTTCATCTAATCTATTCGACATTGAAGACTCCCCCCAATTCCTTCTCAGGATCGGTCAGCTAGAGATTACCCTGACCTTCATCTAGTCCAGTCAATGAGATCATTCCCCATGACTCATGTCGAGTCGACTCAATCCTTGGACCTTCATCTGGTCCAGATGACAATGAAGACTCCCCCTGATTCCTTCTCAGGATCAGTCGGCTGGAGATTATCCTAGCCTTCATCTGGTCCAGTCGACGGGAACATTCCCCATGACTCATGTTGAGTCAGTTCAAGACTTGGACCTTTATCTGGTCCAGACGACATTGAAGACTCCCACTGATTCCTTATCAGGATCATTTTGCTGGATATTATCATGGCCTTCATCTGGTCCAGTCGACAGGAACATTCCCCATGACTCATGTCGAGTAGACTCAAGACATGGACCTACATCTAGTCCAGACGAAATTGAAGACTCCTCATGATTCCTCATCATGATCAATCGGCAGGAGATTACCCTGGCCTTCATCTAATCCAGTCGACAAGAACATCCCCCACAACACTTGTCGAGTCGGCTCGACACTTGGTTTGCTAAAAAATCACTCTTTACATTCATTGATATTAAACCAAACAAGATCACATAACATCAATAATCATGATTGGACGACTGAGGATCATCCCATGACTAAACAATATTAACATATGTATTTGGTCGAATGCGGACCATTCCAGGTATTCATTTAACTCCATTGATATGTTATAACTTTTGTAACAGGACCAAGTGACATCCAATCCATAGCTGGTCAAATGAAAGTCAACCCAAGATGTTTTTCTGACACCACCAACATGGTATGGCTGTTAACACATGTAGACAACATCAACATCCAGGTATGTTCGCAAACGACATACTCTCTAAGACAATGATTTATTGAGTAGGGAGTATGGGAAAAATTGTACGGGACAAATTTGGCACCAAGGGTATAATCTTCTTTTAACTGTAGATCCATGACAAATAAAGCCCATTACAGAAACCAACAGTTCACTCTCTCGGCCCAATTTCAATAAAAGCCCATGACTTGTCCCCAACTCCCTAAATAATTCATCAATCGAAAAATGTCAAATCCCAATTAATTGTTCCCCGCATAATTAGACGGTTTACCATCGAAAAATAATTATCTAAACATGTTATGGCCCGTCTTCATAAATATGGCTCTTATTCCAACTATCATAACCCATTCATTGATCCATAAAAAGGAATCATAATATAGAGTTATGATTCATTCAAGCCTAATCCTCCTAATTCCAATTTTAAGCCCTTTAAAACTTTCACCCTCTACCATCGGACCACCGCCCTCATGGCAATCTACAGAGATCAAAATAACCATATACCTTGTCCCTCATTCTACCTTATTTTTCGCTCATCTACACTACTCACTTGAGCGTCAGAGTGCCTACGGTACCCACCACATTGGTGGGCAGGAACTTCACACTCGCTCTACCTTTGTTTTGTAGGATTGTTGACGCCCTATACTAAAAATTCTTGTTTGTGGACCGCAAGCGAAAACCAGCGTCTACATGTTAATAAGTTCATATTACATGCATAGGATCATTCATGTTCATATTGACATTCCCATTAGACCCGACCATGTTTCTGGTTTGGAATCAAACCGGTTGGAACCTGTCGATTCCGGTTCTGGAACTGGAACCGATTTTGTTCAGTTCGATTAGGATTCGTCCCTAGTGGACCAAATGGAACCAGACGGTTCCAACAGTTCAAATCGAAAGCCGTTGGAACTGTTCAATTCCAACAGTTCCACGATTTTGGTTGGAACCATTGTAGCCCAACGGCTAGTAGCCATTGGGCTACACGTGGGCAAGGAGCCAACGGCTCCCTGCCCTAAAAATAAAAATAAAAATTAATTTTTTAAAATCTAATTACTAAATTACCCTTAATAACATTAATAAAACGACTAGTTTTAATGTCATTTTAGGTATCAAAAAAGTAATCCAAATTGTTTAAATGTCATTTTTTCAATACACCAATTCTCAATTCTCTCAATTTCTTTAATTCTCTCATTCTCAATTCTCTCATCTTCAATTTCTCATTCTCAATTCTCTCATTCTTCAATATTAACAAAAAAAAAAAAGCAAGCTCATATGAGAACATTATGTCAAATATGCCAACCCAAGAGAGCGGCCAAAGTATCGGTACATAGAGAAGAGAAGTTAAGTCTCAATCCTCCTATATTTTCAAAATTCATTTTCATTTAGTCGAGACTGAAAATGAATGTTAAAGAGCAATATGCAACTATGTGGTGTATCTTATATATTTACTAGCGGCTATGGCAATATGAACAAGCACTTGGATAGACATCATGCCGCTGAAACTGGACTTGATACAATGAAAAATCAAATGGGCAGGTACGCATCATCTAGTAGCGGTATGAGTTCTTTAGATTTATTTAAATATTCTGATGCCAAAAATAGAGAAGAATTTGTTAAATTTCTTGTATGACACATCTTTATTTTAAGTTTTGGTGAAAAATTACTTTTACTAATTATGTTCGAAATACTTTAAATCATGTTGCCTGTAAAATGACTAGAAATACAACAATATGTCAAAATTTTAAATTATACAAAGATGGTAAAATTATTTTAAATGAAATATTTAAAGATATTAAAGGTCGTCTTTCTATTTGTTCTAATATTTGGAGTAACCATTGGCAAACACACTCATACATGGGTATGACTTGTCATTGGATTAATGCATCATGGAACATATAAAAATGACTTATTGCATTTAGAGTTTTTGATGAGCAACATACTACACAAAATATTTAAAGAATGATAAAATTAATTTTTGATGAATATGGTTTATTAGGTAAAATTTTAACAATTGATTTTGAAAATGCATATGCAAATACTGCAACAATTAGATATTTAAAAGAAATATGACAATCAAATTTGGGGGGGTCAATTTTTCATGTTCGTTGCATATGCCATGTCCTTAATTTATGTGTTCAAGATGGTCTGACTTTTTTAGAACTTTACATTGAACCTATTAGATTGCATTTAATTGTATTTGGTCATATTCTCAAGTTAGGTGAGAATGGACCAAGTTTTATAAATTAAATGTTGTTAAATCGATAAAATTTTCACGAGATGTTCAAACACGTTGGAATTCAACTTATTTTCTTTTAAGTCAAGTTTTCCAATACAAATATATATTATGTAGTTTTTTTCCCAACATGTTCAACATATCACACTTTTTCCTAGTCAATGGGATATGTTAGTTCCAATTTTATTGGCATATGTCCATGACAAAACAAGTTCAATTGAGTTATAATTAGTCATGAAGATCTTTGTGCAATTGGACTGGTTTTTGGCTGCTGTGCATCAAACATACGTTCGTGGTGAGTTCATTACAGTGTTCGAACGATTGGCGTTAGTGCTGCGTTCGTTATTTGGTTTGAACGTGTGGTGTTAATGTCACGTTCTCCATTGGGTTCGAACAGGATCATTCCAGAGAGCAAACGTTTGAGGCACATTCTTGTTGGGTTCGAACGGGATCATTCCAGAGAGCATCTGTTCGTTGTGCGTTCGAGTGGCGTTCGAACGAGTCTTTCCAGTAGGCGTGCGTCCGTGCAGCGTTCGAGTAAATTTTCGAATGCCAGTCACATCTGAATGCGTTTTTGTGCCATTTCACCTTGAAAACCCTAGCTTTTCACCCTACCTATAAATATAACATGTAGCCACCATCCCCATGTGTTGAAACATATTATCCATGAGCCAAAATCTCTCAAAGCTTTCAACCTTTCTTGACTCCACCATTGAAGACTTCTTATCTCATTGTCTTCTTTATTAATGGTGAGATTCAATCTTTGATAAACCTTCAACACAACATAACCCAAAATTCATAATCCTTCAGAGTTCTTTAGGAGGAAGTTTGGTAGTCGGAGTTCCGGCGTCAGAGGTGATACAATCTACTCAGAGACTTCAGAGGTTCTGAAGAAAATCGTGGGTCGCGGGATTG
The DNA here is from genome assembly GCA_019454045.1 of Zanthoxylum bungeanum. Classification (NCBI taxonomy): domain Eukaryota; kingdom Viridiplantae; phylum Streptophyta; class Magnoliopsida; order Sapindales; family Rutaceae; genus Zanthoxylum; species Zanthoxylum bungeanum. Next base: position 17,389 of record SKCR01054286.1, on the reverse strand, counting down.
AGGAGTTGCCTTGAGTTCTTGTAGTATTGAGGTACTTGAGTCGGTGGAGTTGCCACCATAGGTCTTGACCATCACTGTAAGTTTTTCTCTATATAGTGGATTGGGCTGGTAGCCGATATACCCGGAGTGGTTTTTTACTCGCACGAGTTTTCCACTTCGTCACCAAAATTATTGTGTTGATTTTGTGTGGTTTGATTTATTTGCTATTTTAATTTCTGTTATTTATTTAATATTTGCAGCATATTTTATTTGTTGTTTATTGTGGTTGCTTGTTGAGATTCCATTGTTACAGTATTCAGGATTTGTCCTGTTTATTGTTTGTAGTTTCGCATAGGGTCAGAACCTCGGCTAATCGTGAATTTTCAGGATATTTGTGAAAAACATTTAGAAATTTTAAAATTTTTTAATGATGCTACAAATATTTTTAGCGCAGTTTATTATCCTACAATAAATTTTTTCTTGTTAAAAGTTTGGATATTATTGGTACTCTATATAAGCATGCTGAAAGTTCTGATCATAATGATATTGTTTTAATTGAAGTTATTGATGTTATGAAGAGAAAATGGTTGATTCATTTTAATGAAATTACATTGTTTTACCTTATTGCCATAGTTTTTTTACCCTAGATTTAAATTAGAAGGTTTTAATAGTGCCTTATAAACTTACTATACATATTTAAGAATATCTGATGAAAATAATATTGCAAAAATAATAGATAAAATAAAAATTAATTTAATAGTTTTATTTAATGATTATGTTAGTAGATATAACTTACAATCATTTGGACAATCTAGTAGTGAACCCATAATTATTTCAAGACTTAGCGTATATGATCGTTGGTTACTACAACGAAATAAAAAACATAGGGATAACACGACTAACAACCCGAAATTAGATCATTATTTATCTACCAATTTCGAGTTTCCAGCTGAAAATTTAGTGCTTAAAAATTTTCAAGTACTTGAATGGTGGAACCGACATCAAAATGTCTATCTTGTTTTATCTATTATTGCTAAAGAGGTGCTGGCAGCACCTGTTTCCACCGTTGCAGTTGAACAAGCTTTCAGCTTAAGAGACAATATTTTGGAAGTGAGACGATCTTCATTATATCCAAGCACTTTAGAAGCAACAATATTTGTGGATTATTGGACCCGAGCTGATCTGAGACAATAAGAAGATGCCTCATATGACTTTGAAGAGTTATTCGACAATACATCTGCAAGTGCAAGCGGAATGGGAACTGAATGATCAACATGCACTAATAATGATGATGAATGATGAGTAAATAATTGTAATATGGAACTATCCTAAAAATAAAATGGAACTACGTGAGATTTGATTTCTCTCACCCCTAGAGGATACATAGACAATTTAAGTTTTTAAAAATTTAAGTTCAAACTCTTTAATTTTATTTTTAATTTAATGTAATCTAAATTCAAATTAATAATTTTAAATAAATTTTTTAATTTCATTTTTTTTTATTATTTTTTAAAATCTTTATTAAAAGTTAAAATTAAAAAAAAAACTCGGAACTGTCCGGTTCGGTTTCGGTTGTGGAACCGAAAACTGTTCGATTCAACCGTTGGTCGGGTCTAGTTCACATGCTTACACGGTGCTAGGTCCCACTAAGTAAGTTTCACGAGCCTAGGTTACAATGCTGGTATAAGTTTTCAGGAAAACCAGTTTAAAAGCACGTTATAGATTTTAGTTTACGATTATGATTTTAGTTCATGTATACAGATTAAGCTCACGTTCATGATTTCAATTCAAGTTACGTTTTATTTCAAGATTATGTTTTCAAGGTCATGTTCCAGTTTTCAAGTTCCCATTTGTATTTTATAGATTATAGCTATATTTTCATGTTCATAGTTTGTAGACATGTTTAAGCATGTAATCATATTTTTAATCATGCATTCAGTCATGTTTTGGTTACGTTTTATAGTTAAAGACACATTTATAGTTTTTAAAGCACGTTACAGTTTTCAACTTCACGAATAAAACCAGTCAAGGTCATGACATGTTTCCTATTTTATATCGTATTTATGTTATTATGTTTCAGTTTTCAGTCATGTATAGGTTCTCATATCATAATACAGTTTCATGTATCATGCATGAATTACGCCACGTATCATAATCAAATTTGTTGTATCTTTGCAGTTAATTACGTATATAGTTATATGTGTTGGAATTGGTGCTTGGAGCGCCAATCCGAATGATGTATTGTACATTTTATTATTTATTAATAAAATAACTACATTTCTATTTCATACCTTATAAATAGTATTGTCATTATGCGTATTAGATTGATGTATAGATATGCTAAGAATCACATCGACCTTAAAATAGTTTTATAGTAATACTGGACACTAGGTGGTCCGACATTGGTATAAGTATTACTATTGTAAACTATTCTTAAAGTATATATATTATTAGTCGTTGGTTTTGGAAAACGGTTGAATTCCTATAACTTAGAAGACTAGCACATGTCGTATATTGGAATTGGAGTTCCAATGGTTTAAACCCGATGTACCATGAGCTTTGGAAGCTGGTATAGACATGTGGGTATTGGTTGGACCGAAGATTGAATGACTCATGTGTGATTCCTAATAGTTGGAAGTACACACCACCATTAATAGGAATTTCCTCGAGTCGAGTAATATATGTAATCCTTTGACTATAGGATAACATTGATTTTGTGTGAGATCCTCCACACTTTGATTTTGGGTGTGGACCGATGCACTCGTTAATCAAGTATGAAACAAAAGATAGAATTCGTTGGTCCGTATGTGTACCATAATAGGTATCCATGTAAGTAAATTCACGATTCTTAAAGTTTTGGCCAAAGTCTATCACCTAGGGTGGATCGCATCAATTGTAAAGAATCGTGGACATGTCGACATGAGATGTGCGCCTCGGAAACTTGATGGTGTATTGTATGTTTCCCAAGTACAACTCGGATATCCTACGATGGAGAGATTGTTAAACATATGTGATGACCTCGACTTGTATAGTTCAGAAAGGTCATTCGTGTACTTCGTGAATTCGGAGGTGGCCAAATTGCGTACATATTAGCTAGGCTTATATGACGAACGTGTCTGAACTTATAAAGTCCAAATATGAAGTGTACTCGTTGAACACTTGGGTAGCCGATTAATTTTGATAAAATATAATATTTGATATTATAATTATGAACCAAGATAATCAAGTGTTATTGGATAACATTGATTATTTACTTTGACCTAATTGGATCAATTCAATAATTACACATGGGCCTAATTGTAAAATAATAATTATCTCTACCATTTAATGATATTATGGTAATTCTAAGTATGTAATAAAAGGTGGTTTTGGTTTAATTTAATTGGATTAAATCAAAGTGGTAAAAATTGAACTAATTCATTTCCTAATCATTGTCTTGATTTAATTGGATTAAATCAAAGTGGTAGATTATGGAGATTTGTCACACCTAATCATGCATATTTGGACAAATTAGATTAAGCTCATATAAAAGTTGATTAGAACTTTTATTAATTAAAAATTACCTAAGTTTTGCTATAAATAAAAAGCTTTAGGAAGGTTTTAATTTAGCAAAGCAAAAGCTTGAGAAAGTTAAGTACAAGTAATTCTTGGAGAAATTAGCCTAAGTTAGAGAAGTGTTTAGAAAAGCTCTGTGAGGTCTCTACAATATTTCATCTAAGATAAATCAAGATTGGATCTTAGGGTGAAGCTTGCTAGCATTGGAATCAAGATTTGATCTTGGAGTCAAGCTTGCTAATCCTTGAAAGTTCTCCAACCATTTCAACAAAGAGAATGAGATTGGATCTTTGCATCAAGCTTACTAAGAGAGTTTGAAATTTTCTTGAGTTATGTGCTTCATTAGTGAAACATATAAAGATGAATTATGTATTGGATGCATGATTACATAGCTTAATGTTGAAATAAGGCTAATAGATTGTGTTATGATGTTTTGGAAGTATAAACATAATATGCTTATTAATTAGGTCAAAGATGTTCATGTTATAAATGGAACAATTAATAAGAGTTTGGAACTCTAGATTAAAGCTTAGAGTTATACCTACCATTCTAGAATCATTTGACCACATTTAGGTGAACTAGAATTGTTCATGAGATATTTCATAGTGGGATTCTAAATTGGTTTGTGATTTGATTCAAACAAAGACATATAAGTATTTAGAATACATATATGTTAGTTGTATAACATGTGTTGATGGTGGTTATTAAATTAAAATTGGATTTTAGGTGTATTTGAAGTATTATGAGAAAATTGGAAGTGTTTAGTAATGGTTTGAAGTAGAAAATTCACATTGTGACACCGAGCATCAGACCTAGGAGAGTCGCGACGCCCACCATTCCGCGTCGCGACACCTCGAAGTTCAGCTCTCGCATTGCTCTCGGAATTTGGAGTGTCTCGACGCCCAAGCCTGCACATCACGACATGATGAGCTGAAACTTATTGAAAATTTATTTTCTCCGTTCCGGAGTTTCCAAACTCTGTTTTGGTCCCCGTTTTCTCCTACGGACTCGAAACGAAATGTGGCTTTACATAAAAATATTTTTAAATACACCCATACTAGATATCCACGGGTTAGACCCTTTCACTGCGCGGGGCACTGATCCGACCCTAGAGGTTCCACATATGCCCTAACAGAATGGTATCAATAGTAAGGCTTAACCACACAACACATGTTGCATGTTAGAAATGTATTTGAATCAATGCCTCTGTATTTTAATTTTATTACGCATAAGTCATATTGGATATGTATTGCATGTTTTAAATTAAAATTTTGAGCTAATTAAGTTAATGACTTGATTGTCATAAATCTCTCATGATTAGGTGATTACTTTATTTTAAGTAATAGTATTAATAATGTTGGAGCATTATTGGAAGGTCCGTCTTGTCAATACAGAGATGGATGAGTTCTTACTACTTATATCCTGTTGGGAAGCGGCCGCGAGTGCGCAGCGGAAAATTAAAAATTATGATGCTGATATCCCTTTGCCCATGGCCCATTTGTTTTGATTATTCTACCAGCCTAGGCATGTTACTATATATTCTAAGCATAAAAACTCATAAAACATGCAAAGAACATGAACTTAAACATGCTAACTTTTATAAGAACTCTAATTAAAAATAAAGAAAGAAAAAGACTTACTTGAACCGAAGACTCCTCTAGTCCTCCCTCCAATCGACAAGCTTTTCTCGAACTCAGCAAGCTCTTCCACGTTCCAAAGAGCCACCCAAGTCTGTGGCCTCCAAAGGTGCACACACCAAAGCCAAAACTCAACGGCAAGACTACGCCCTGAGTGCACGGGTATTTTTCCCTTGGTGCTAGCCTAATTAAGAATCCTTTTGGTTTATATAGGTGCTCCAAAGTTAACAAAATTAATTAAGAATTTGATGTGGGATAAATGCTAATTAAATCTTAGCCATTGGATCTTAATATAGTGGTTTAATGAGATTATAAAATCCTAATAAGAGTTTGGGCCGAATTGGAATTCAAAACAATTAAAAAAACACATATTTTTTATTTATTTATTTATTTTCTTATTCATTTTTCCAATTCCCAAAGTTCCCCTATCGTCATTCACCAATCCCTAAGCCACTTTGGAACCTCATAAATGATCTGTTCAATAATTAAACACATTGAACCATTTATGAACAATTCCTACAGCAATCATATATGCTGTTAAATTTTTATTGTGCACTGTTAACCATTCATTTCGACTTTGTTGTGTGTGACCTTTTGGGTTCCCCTCAAGTTGGACATGAAATGAATCGTGATAATTTAATCGAACATAAATTATCCTCCGATCAGATGGTCGTTCGATTTCAATGACCAAAGTTGACATCTAGCAACATGCCAAGGCCCCCAAATGAGAAGGAAAGATATATATACCCATTATGTATGCGATTTACATATGATACGGTCCATCGCCTCACTGTATCCCCACCGTTTGACCTAGGGTATGGAAAGTGTCTACCCATATAGTCAAAGGTATGATGTTGATAGTGTCATGAATCGTGCTAACCCAAGAATATCACATGATTCTTCCGTTGCGGCCACAATCTCAAGCACTGATCACACATATCAACCCGCGAACTGGAATACTACTCTTATAAGAAAATATTATCCGAGAGAGTGGCGATTCTCTATTGTATCTTTACAAACTTCATGTGTTTCAACAAATGACCCAATCATACCCTTATGACCGGATCTTTTGAACCGGGGAATGATAATTTCAAAGTTATTTGATCCACACATAAGATTGTAAAGACCTCAAGTCTAAGGACTAGTCATACAATCGATACATGAAAGTTCTCACAAACACATGGGATAAACACTCCATATGAAAACTTTCGGCGGTCAGTTCGATGGACACGAGCAACTCATGCATCCATATGATACACCAAGGGGACAGATCTCCGCTAGTAGCCCATGAGATCGGCTACCTCACTTAATGGTGGATCATATCATCATGCTAGTCTCTCCGCATTGTGAACGCCCAGATTATTCACAAAACTATGACTAGGAACGTTTGAGAGTAATGATTCTTATAAGGCGTGGAATCCATCATCTTATTACTCGAAGGGCTTTATTGTGAGTGTTCCTAGAACATGCCAAGATCGTCTAAGAGTGATTCGTGTGTGAATAAAATCAAAAGAGTTGCGGAAAATACTCACATTGATCGGATGAGTTCAAAAAATTTTATGCATTTCGGTGGAAGCTCCAAGTCCTTCTTGAGTGTTTCCAACACTTGGGTGAGTTTCCCTATCACCTTGATTCACTCCTTGATGCGCTAGCAAGAACAAAATTGAAAGAAAAAATTTCCTCTTCCAAAGAGAAGCAATCGACATTTTGAGAGAAAAATGGGAGAGAGTGAATAGTTATTGTTTCCAAAATAAGTGTGTGTTTTATATGGTTTCTAAAACCATGTTGGTTAAAGGCAAGTGGTTTTGTAAAAAACCATTTATTTTGCCAACTACCATCATCACCTTTGACAAGTGATGTGAGTGGTGGGTCTCACCCAATTAATTTCAAAATTCAAATGGGATTAGACAACACACTTCGGGCTCGGTTACGTTTAATCCGATTAAACAAACTTTCCGTCGTGACGTAATTAAATCCAATTTAATAAAATAATAATGCCTAGCAAAATTGTTACGGAAGTCGCTTACGAATTAATTCCAAATTAATTCATTCGCACGAATTAAAATCCAATTTTAATTCCGCATTGAAATCTAATTTCAATTAATATATCCGATATATTATTTTAGCCCAATTAAATAAATTAAATAGAAAAATCCAATTTAACTATTAAATTTATTTTCCCGATTAATTCCAAATTAATCGCGTTCTCTCTTCTCGACGAATTTAATCCCAGATAAATTCTCGTCGCAATTAATCCCAAATTAATTATTTCTCATTTAATTAATCCCAGATTAACTCATTGTTGTAATTAATCCCATATTAATTTTCTCTTTCATAATTAATCCCAGATTAATTTTCTATTCCAGTCAAATCTCAACGGTGAATCTTCGGGAAGCGACCCAATAGATCTCTGGATATGTTGGCAGTAAATACGGTCATCGGACTATCCGAATACGTGCGTACCTGGTACCACGTTCTTACCGATTTACAAGACATGGTTGGCTTCTAGCAAAGCACTGTGCCTACCCAATTCTCCAGAAATATTCTTTAAAGGAATATGTAATCTTTTTCTAGCGTAGCATACGTAGTATTGTGTATTGCGATCCAGTATCAGAATGTCACATGCTAGGCATGGGGATTGAATTGTGTCTGCCCCGTACGAAGCATATATCGGATCTCTGGTAACTAGTCTCTATAATCGGATAATCATGACCTTGTCATATTATCCCGATAGCTGCAGCATACAAGAGTACCAGTTCCGTATCCAGATTGATCATCATCTCCATATGACTGAAGTGATACTTCCATCTTGACATCACATCCAATACACTACGATTCTCAATATACCCAAAAGAGGCATACACAGAACCTGTTAAAGCCCCGGATGACCAAAACCAAAGTATATTGATTGTCGCCAGTATTAGCGATGCAAGTCTCAGGTTAAGACCAAATACACCTAATCTGATTCGGATTCCCGTAGACACATAGTCATACTACCAATGGGATTCTGAGGGGTCTATCCAGAGCGAAGCTGTTTCCATACCATCGGTAAACAGAACCTCCGATTACACTTGCATGAATATCCAATACCCAAATATATGAAAACTATGCCATTATGTCTCCATAATGCGCACAAGTGCAATACTAGTCTATTCCGCATTATCGATGTCTAGTCTCGCTAATACTACGACTATGGATATTTAATGATTAAACCTTAGTGGATTAATATTGTCTCATATCTTGTTAATCTGGTACTAATCATATGGATTTTTATCATTTATATATCCCGGTAATCCAATTACAAATGATAAAAGAGCAATTTCCTTTGTCACATAGTTAATTTGTACAACAACGCCATGTTATGTACAAATAGTGACGCTATTGGTCATAATTATCCAACAATCTCCCACTTGGCCTATAGCCAATCACTCAAGTGTCCTACACCTGAACTATGTACGAGTCGCTCAAACTTCTGCTGGGAAACAGCTTTCGTCAGTGGATTTGTAATGTTACATCTTATGCGTTTTATTCGATCATCACATCGCCACGATGTATGATCTGACGAATCAGATGAAATAATCGAAGTATATACTTGGATCGTTGATGAGACCGTAATTCTTTAGCCTGTGTTGTAGCCTAGCTCAGCTGCTAACAGAACTATACCTAATCCAATTAGGATTTTATAGATCCAAAATACTTCTTTTGCTGCCTCAGCTGCAGCAATGTTCCGATTTTGTTATTTATTCGGCAACAGTATCTTGCTTGAAAGATTTCCAGCTCACTGTTCCATTATTCAAACTAAAATACCCTTATTGCGACTTAAAGTCGTCTTTATCGGTTTGAAAACTTACAGCGGTGAACCTAGTTACCTCAAGTTCTCCTTCTCCATAGCTTAAGAAAACATCCTTAGTTCGTCTAAGATACTTAAGGATGTTCTTAACATCAATCCAGTGACCATCACCTTGATCGGCCCGATTGTGACTCCATATGCTCAAAGCATATGAGACACCAGGTCACGTACATATCTTTTAATGTACGGGTTCTCGGAGAGTGCCAACAACTTTTAGATCTATCCCAGTAGATCCTTATTCCTAGAATAAAGGTTGCATCTCCCACTTATTCCATGGAGAATTTTAATGAAAGCCAAGCTTTTACTGATTATATTATGGAATGTTATTCTCTAAGAAGCAATACATCATCAACTTATAGGACATTTATTGTCAGTGTGCTCCCACTAACCTTCTTATATACACAAGAATCATATTCATTTTGAATTAAATCATATACCATTATGATTACATCAAAACGCTGGTTCCAATAACACAATGATTGCTTTAATCCATAAATAGATCGATTTAACTTGCAAACCTTGTTTGCATGTTTCGGCACGACAAAACCGTCAGGATGTTGTAAACATCCTCCAAAAGGTTTCCGTGAAGGAAAGCGGTTTTGACGTCCATATGCCATATTTCATAAATGAAATATGCAGCATTAGCAAGCATTATCCAAATGGATTTAATCATTGCAACATGTGAAAAAATTTCGTCGTAATCGACATTATGTCGTTGACGATATCTTTTCTGCATAAGCCTAGCTATGAATATTTGTATGTTGCCATCCATGTATGTCTTCATTGAAGACTCATATAGTACCAATAGGCACAATGCCTTCCGGTACATCAACCAGTGTCCAAACTTTATTGTACACATGGAATCCATTTCGGACTTCATGGAACTTTGCCATAAAAGGAGTCGATACCTTGTATCACTTCCTCATACGTACCGGTTCGTCTTCCTCTATAGATTGATATCTACATGAGGTGAGATCAGAAACCCATACCTCCCAGGTTGTTTTCTGACTCTCTCCGACCTACGCGGTTCTTGTTTATTCGAAGACTGTGGAACAGTCTCATCCATGATGAATTGTTCGTGTTCTGTGACGACTCGGTGCTTGGAACAATATTACTCTGATTTTCATCTAGTTTTACTTTCCTCCCACTTACCACTGCATATAGGAATTCCTCTTAGGAAAACTGCATGGAGAGCAACAATTACATTGTTCTCTTGTGAGTTGTATAAGTACTATACTTTGGTTTCCCTAGGACAACCTACAAATAGGCACTTATCCAATTTGGGTTCTAGTTTGGTACCATCCAAACATTTAGCGTATGCTCAGCATTCCCAAATCTTCAGGAATGAGAAACCCGGTTTCTTTCCTGTTAATATCTAATATGAAGTCTGTCTAACAGATTTTTATGGAACCTTATTCAAAATAAGTATTGCACTGTTTAATGTGTATCCTCAGAAGGAAATTGGTAGCTCAGAGCGACTCATCATTAACCTTACCATGTCCAACAAAGTTCGGTTTCTCTGTTCGGACACACCGTCAAATTGAGGTGTCACGGGAGGAGTCCACTGTGAAAGAATACCATACTCTTTCAAATAATCTTAAAACTCATATTTTTTAAGCATTTTACAATATGGTTCTACCGTAATGCATTTAATACATTTACTAATCTGTTTTTATACTTCGTGTCGAAACTCTTTGAATATATCAAAAGTTTCTGACTTGTGTTTCATAAAATACATATAACCGTAATGCGATGCCACATCCGTAAAGGTTACAAATTATTCATATCCACCTCTAGCCTAGCTAGACATGGACCCACTTACGTCACTATGAATGAGGGCTAATAGATCGGTGGCACTTGCACTTTTACCAAGTAAAAGGTGTTTTAGGCACTTTGCCTAATAAACTAGATTCATAGACATCATATGAATTAGAATCAAATCCGTCCTAGTATCCACTCTTCGAAAGTGTGGATATACGAATCTTGTTAATGTGTCCCAAACAACAATGCCACTTTTAAGTCTCAACAGATTCATAAAGTTTGAGCTTTTGTTTTTCATATTATATGTTTGAGATTCATTTATATTCTAAATATAAATAATGTTATTCACATCTAATGTGCTTATCTCAATATCATCTTTATAAACAAAACACTTAGTGTTGTAGAATATAAAGGTATACCCGCAACGGGTTAAACTAGATATAGAGATAATGTTCCTAGTCAAACTAGATACATTATAACAGTTTCCTAATTTAAGTACATGCCCAAAGGGCAGTTCCAAAGCTTAGGTTCCCACATCCAAAATAGCGACTCTCGTCCCGTTTTCGACTCGTAGTTCGATCTCAACTGAAGCCAATCTCCTGCTAATCAGCAAATTCTGCACATCAGTACATATATTTATGTACCACATCTAGTATCTAAAATCAAATTTTAAAACCAGCAGTGGACATGTTTATAACAAACATACCTGAAGTCGGATCATTGACCGTCTTCACTTCCTTCATGTCTGCCTTGTCCATACGGCAGTCACACTTCCAGTGACCCCGTTTGCCACAGTTTAGGCAGACATCTTGGGATATGTCCTTTGTCTTCCTAGAAGACAGTGACGATTTTGCCTTTGCCCCTTTTCATATCCCTAGAAGCCTTCAGCCAAGCTTTGACCTTCTGGGATGTTGAAGTACGATGCGCCTTGCACTTCTTGCCCTTTTGCAAGCTCTGGCTCTGTCTCCTTGAGCATAGCCATTAACTCTCCAATAGTTTTTCTCTTGCAATTAGTACTTCTAAGATCTAAGAATAGATCTATGAAGATCCTTCAATTTCAACATCATAGTTTAAGGATCTAATCCTTAGTTCTGATGAAGAAATTAAGGAGTCATTACGGCAAGCATAATAGATTGAGCACTAAAGTTATCATCACCATGAGTCTTCCAAAGCTCACGCTCCACTATTTGCTCAACTCCGGGCTCAGGCCCGAGATGTCACTCTATCAAATAAAGTAACTTCTTGGCTCCCAGGACTATCGTGAGGTTCTGTTACCAATTTTAAAATTGAAGCCGCTTAAAGACATTTTCACCCAGAATTATGTTTTAAACGCAAATCTTTCAGTTATCTTGATTCCAATAGTACAACTATCCAATCAACGGTTTTGGGTAAAATCGAATATAATGATTACTATAGTCTAACTATATAATCAACTACTATTTGATTGGTTAAATTCAAATATATTGATTCTATAATCCAATTATATAATCAACTATAAATGAAGTAGTTTGAATATAGTCCAACTGTTTAATTAAAACAACAATTGAATATTAGTCCAACTAATATATATATATATAATTTTTAATGACGAAAAATTGAAATGAGCGCGTATTGGCAAGTATCTAAACGAAATTTCAAATTTAATATTTGCCTCCCACTATTTTTCGGCGAGCCTCTAACCCTCTGTGGAGTACTCGGGAAACCTAGTTTCCTAGTGGGCTAGGATCCCGTTAAATAACACGCAACCTTGACTTTGGCCAACAAGTTGTATGAAACTTAACTAGATAGATCTCTAAGATCAATTGGATCCCATTCAATTCCTAGATCCAGTAGGTGGAACTCCAAGTCCAAAACATATATCCAATATATGTCAATATATCTGATATATTCCCTAACATTTTTCCTCTGAATCAACTAAGTCTTGGCGTTGGCTCAACAAGCTTAATGAAACCAGTTAAGCGTGACCCATTGACAGTGGGAAAGCTTCATAATCGAGGCCGATGAACAAGAAGTGACCTTGACTTTGGCCAACAAATCAAAACTTGCCCAAGGCGTACGATATGGAACAAAGCCTTCATGATTCAAACACATCTGCGATGGACAAAGGTCTTGACTTTGGCCAACAAACCAATGCCAATCTTGGATCTTGAGAGAGAATCACTCAATGGAAGGAAAAACACTTAATATAAAATGAGGGTTTTTCGCGTAAATTGGCAACCAATTTATTATCTTTAATTAGGTCTCATCATACACCCTTAAGCATGCATTCTAAAAGCATAATAAGGCGCGATATAATTTAATAATGATATGCGGATGGATATACAACAACTTGTTCCTAGAAAAAAATCTCTCATTTTCCTCTCCCCGCTAGCACTATTCATACTTCTACCCAATTACATAATACTTCTAAAGAAACCTCATTTAACTTGAGGGGAATAGGTGAGAAGAGAGCTACAATGAGAAAATAGGTAATAGGCTGAACACGCAGGTCCAATTTAATAAATTCTAAATTTATTACAACAATTTCCAAAATTACCTCACCCTTCTAATATCCATCCGATATACATTATTCATACATACATCCAAGTATTCACACAAAGCATGTTATCAATCAATCTAATCCAATTAATCAATCTTTGATTAGTGACCATCCAATGTTCAAACAACGATTTGATTTGCGCGAGTCCAACTCGTTTAAGAATAAATACTCAAAGTAAGTATTCTTGAATTATATCGAACTACAATTTTAAATACAATTTAAATTGTATTCAATACTAATTCATATTAATTATTCCAAATTAAATAATTACACTTATTTATGTGCCTTAAAGACTTGGATTCTAAATCTAATCTTATCGGGTCTCAAATTCCAATTAGTATCCAATACTATTCAATTAAAGTCCAATGGGCTTTCAATTAATTCTTTAGGCATGGGCTTTGGCAATTATGGGTCAAACCCAAGATGCCAAGGCCCAATTAGGAATCACCTTATGCCAAAAATCAATTTAGGCCCATTAGGCCCAATTAAAATTTTAAAGGCCCAATTATCATATTTGGACTTTATGGAAATGGTTTTAGGCTCTATTGGATCTAACCAAATATCCTAAACCAAACTTGGCCCAACAAAGCCCATTAAGCCCAAATACAATAATATTAGCCCAATTCCAAATTGAAGACTAATTTATTTAATTACAATATTCCAAATATCACAATTATTTTATTTAAAGTGCGATTAGTACAATAATCATTAATCTAACATTTCCAAAATAATAATTAATTCAATTAATCATACTTAACATTTCCAATTCATGTCCAAACAAATTGAAGCAAAACAATCTTATAACATGCATCAAGGCTCACGGCAAAGGCATACAAAAATCAATCAATTTGATTTCAATCTAATTAAATCAACATCTAAGATTTCTATCATGCCAACAACACATCCAATTGTCTAATTTTAAAAAAATTACCATGAGCAACCTAGGGGTACATTCGGCCAAGCATGAAGAATTAGGGATTTTTTATCTAATCAATTTATCACAAATCCAATGATATACAAATCCAATTCAACATCATATAAACTCAACCCAACAATCAATTTAGGCATTTCATGCTCCAATCACAAAACCCAAATTAAAGTTTAGAACCCTAGATTTTCAAATCAAGCTTAGATCGTTCTGTACCAATGTGAGTGTTCCTAGAACATGCCAAGATCGTCTAAGAGTGATTCGTGTGTGAATAAAATCAAAAAGATTGCGGAAAATACTCACATTGATCGGATGAGTTCAATTCTTTTTATGCATTTTGGTGGAAGCTCCAAGTCCTTCTTGAGTGTTTCCAACACTTGGGTGAGTTTCCCTATCACCGTGATTCACTCCTTGATGTGCTAGCAAGAACAAAATTGAAAGAAAAATTACCTCTTCAAAAGAGAAGCAATCGCATTTTGAGAGAAAAATGGGAGAAAGTGATAGTTATGGTTCCAAAATAAGTGTGTGTTTTATATGGTTTCTAAAACCATGTTGGTTACAGGCAAATGGTTTTGTAAAAAACCATTTACTTTTTGCCAACACATCATCACCTTTGACAAGTGATGTGAGTGGTGGGTCCCACCCAATTAAATGAAAATTCAAGTGGGAATAGACAACACACTTCGAGCTCGGTTACGTTTAATCCGATTAAACAAACTTTCCGTCGCGACGTAATTAAATCCAATTTAATTAAATAATAATGCCTAGCAAAATTGTTACGGAAGTCGCTTACGAATTAATTCCAAATTAATTCAATCGCACGAATTAAAATCCAATTTTAATTCCGCATTGAAATATAATTTCAATTAATATATCTGATATATTATTTTAGCCCATTAAATAAATTAAATAGAAAAATCCAATTTAACTATTAAATTTATTTTCCCTATTAATTCCAAATTAATCGCGTTCTCTCTCTCGACGAATTTAATCCCAGATAAATTCTCTCATCGCAATTAATCCCAGATTAATTCTTTCTTTTTAATTAATCCCAGATTAATTCATTGTCGTAATTAATCCCAGATTAATTTTCTATTCGAGTCAAATCTCAAAGGTGAATCTTCGAGAAGCGACCCAAGAGATCCATGGATATATTGGCAGTAAATACGGTCATCGGATTATCCAAATACATGCGTACTCAGTACAACGTTCTTACCGATTTACAAGACATGGTTGGCTTCTAGAAAAGCACCGTGCCTACCCAATTCTCCAGAAATATTCTTTAAAGGAATATGTAATCTTTGTCAGGCGTAGCATACGTAGTATTGTGTATTGCGATCCAGTATCAGAATGTCACATGCTAGGCCTGGGGCTGGAATTGTGTCTACCCCGTACGAAGTATATATCGGATCACTGGTAACTAGTCTCTATAATCGGATAATCATGACCTTGTCATATTATCCCGATAGCTGCAGCATACAAGAGTACCAGTTCTGTATCCAGCGTGATCATCGACTCCATACGACTGAAGTGATACTTCCATCTTGACATCACATCCAATACACTACGATTCTCAGTATACCCAAAAGAGGCGTACACAGAACCTGTTAAAGCCCCGGATGACCAAAACCAAAGTATACTGATTGTCGCAAGTATTAGAGATGCAAGTCTCAGGTTAAGACCAAATACACCTACCCTGATTCGGATTCCCATAGACACATAGTCATACTACCAATGGGATTCTGAGGGGTCTATCCAGAGCGAAGCTGTTTCCGTACCATCGGTAAACAGAACCTCCTATTACACTTGCATGAGTATCCAATACCCAATATATGAGAACTATGCAATTATGCCTCCAGAATGCGCACAAGTGCAATACTAGTCTATTCCGTATTATCGATGTCTAGTCTCGATAATACTACGACTAGGGATATTTAATGATTAAACCTTAGTGGATTAATATTGTCTCATATCTTATTAATCTGGTACTAATCATATGGACTTTTATCATTTATATATCCCGGTAATCCAATTACAAATGATAAAAGAGCAATTTCCTTTGTCACATAGTTAATTTGTACAACACGCCATGTTCTGTACAAATAGTGATGCTATGGGTCATAATTCTCCAACATTTATTACAGTATTTGATGATTCATATAATTTATGTAAGACATGTATAATAAAGATTTCCATTTTATTATTTAATGAAAAATATTACAAATACAAGTATATATAGCCCATCCATAAGTTGGGTATAGGGCATATCCCTTACATCTCCCACTTGCACTATAGCCAACTAGTGTGAATCTTGACACCATACTCTCGGGTGTGCCTATCATGCTTTTTTGTGAGTCAGCCCTTTAGTCAGAGAATCTGCAAGATTATCTTCTGTGGGTATTTTCTCTGTAATAACTTCTTTTCTCTCAATAATCTCTCTGATAAGATGAAATCGCCTGAGTACATGCTTGGATTTCTGGTGGGACCTTGGTTCCTTTGATTGAGCAATGGCGCCCGTGTTGTCACAGTACATCGTGGCGCCATTCTTTATCACGGGAAGCACTTCCAACTCCGTGATGAACTTCTTTATCCAGACTGCTTCTTTAACTGCCTCAGATGCTGCAATATATTCGGCTTCAGTGGTGGAGTCCGATGTAGTTGACTGCTTTGAGCTTTTTCAACTGACAGCTGCCATTCAAAGTAAACAGATATCATGTTTGCGATCTGTTGTCATCCCTATCGGTCTGAAAGCTCGCATCACAGTAACTATTGACTTTCATCTCAGAAAAATCTCTGTATGTCAAAAACACATCCTTAGTTCTTCTCAGATACTTGAGGATTGTTTTAACAGCTGTCCAGTGTTGCTCACCAGGATTTGCCTGATACCTGCTCGTTATGCTAAGAGTATAAAAGACATCATGTCTTGTACATAGCATGGCATACATGATCGATCCTATTGCTGAAGCATAAGGGATCCTACTTATACGCTCTCTATCTGAAGGAGTATGTGGACATTGCTCCTTAGATAATTTTATTACATGACAAGTAGGTAAATTACCTCTTTTGGAATCTTCCATTTTGAATCTTTTCAAAACTTTATCTAAGTATGTGGATTGAGAAAGTCCTAACACCTCTTAGAT
>SKCR01054285.1:0-29849 GCA_019454045.1 Zanthoxylum bungeanum | reverse complement strand
GCATGGGACATGCTTCACAATGTCCTAATAGGCGCACCTTAGTGATTGACAAGAGCGGAGATGTGTACTCTACAGATGATGAGGTTTGAGGATGAGATGCCGGAGTTAGAAGATGCTAGTGACCACGAGGAGGCTGCATACCCTTTAGATAACTTATCCCTAGTTGTTAAGCGTGCTTTGACAGCACAAGTTGTTGAGGATGAGAGTGATCAGCAGAGGGAGAACATATTCCACACCAGATGCCGTGTGAATGGTAAGGTGTGTAGTATGATTATAGATGGAGGCAGTTGTCCCAATGTGGCTAGCACGGCTTGATTGAGAGATTGGGGTTGAGTTGCTTGAAGCACCCCAAGCCTTACAAGTTGCAGTGGTTAAATGATTGTGGTGAAGTGAAGGTAACGAAGCAGGTATTATTGAGCTTTACCATTGGCCC
This sequence comes from Zanthoxylum bungeanum, assembly GCA_019454045.1. Taxonomy (NCBI): domain Eukaryota; kingdom Viridiplantae; phylum Streptophyta; class Magnoliopsida; order Sapindales; family Rutaceae; genus Zanthoxylum; species Zanthoxylum bungeanum. The sequence continues at coordinate 29,416 of SKCR01054285.1, read as the reverse complement.
TTACACAGATGATGTTCTATGTGATGTGATTCCGATGCATGCGGGTCATATACTTTTGGGGAGGCCGTGGCAGTTTGATAAAAAGGTGATTCATGATGGTTCAAGAATAAGTATTCATTTCAACATAAAGGGAAACCCATTACACTATACCCACTTACACCAAAGCAAGTCCATGAAGATCAGGTTAAGTTGCAACTTGAGAGGGATAAAGAGAGGGCGAGTGCAAACACTAACTTGGGGGAAACTAGTGAGAGTGTGAAAAATAAGGCCAAGGCCGAGAGTTTACCCAAGGGAAGTGAGAGTGAAAGTAAGGGGACACCAAAGGGAGAGTGAAAGAAGTTTCTACATGGGTGAGGGTGAAGCGAGGAGAGCTTTCAAGACTAGCAGCCTGATGCTATTGTTAGTTTACAAGGAGCCCCATGTTTATTTTTCTAACACTGATCATTTGCTTCCTATGTCTATTTTATCTCTTTTGCAGAACTACAACGATGTAATGACTGAGGACATTCCTTGTGGGTTTCCACCCATTAGAGGCATTGAGCACCAGATAGACTTCGTACCCGGAGCAGTCATTCCCAATAGGGCCATCCTATAGAAGCAATCCTGAGGAGACAAAGGAACTTCAACGGCAAGTGCGGGATTTGATGGACAAAGGGTATGTAAGGGAAAGCATGAGTCCTTGTGCAGTACCAGTGCTTCTAGTTCCTAAGAAAGATGGGACATGGCGGATGTGTGTTGATTGTCGAGCCATCAATAATATAGCAGTAAAGTATCGCCATCCTATTCCTAGGCTAGATGACATATTAGATGAATTGCATGGTTCCAAGATATTTAGTAAGATTGATTTGAAAAGTGGATACCATCAAATTCGCATGAGAGTGGGAGATGAGTGGAAAACCGCATTTAAGACCAAATATGGATTATATGAATGGTTAGTTATGCCATTTGGTCTTACAAACGCACCTAGCACATTTATGAGATTAATGAATCATGTTATGCGTGCATTTATAGGTAAGTTTGTTGTGGTATACTTTGATGACATCTTAGTTTACAGTACATCGATTGAGGAGCATGAATTACATTTGAGACATGTACTTGATGTTTTACGAAAAGAACAATTGTATGCTAACTCTGACAAATGCACATTTTGCATGGATAGAATTGTTTTTTCTTGGCTTTGTTGTGAGTGCAGATGGCATCGAGGTAGACGTGGAGAAGGTGAGGCAATTCAGGAATGGCCTACACAACAACACCAACTACAGTGACAGAAGTTCCGAAGCTTTCATGGATTAGCGAGCTTCTATAGGAGATTTGTCAAGGACTTCAGTAGCATTGCCGCGCCATTGACCGAGGTAGTAAAGAAGACAGTTGATTTTCAATGGGGCGAGGCGCAAGAGAGAGCATTCCAGGATCTTTAAAGCGAAGTTATGCAGTGCACCCATTTTGGCACTACCCAACTTCGAGAAGACATTTGAAATTGAGTGCGACGCATCAGGGTTAGGTATTGGAGCAGTTCTTATGCAAGAAAAGCGACCAATAGCCTATTTTAGTGAGAAGCTGAATGGAGCAGCTTGAGGTACCCCACGTACGACAAAGAGTTATATGCGCTTGTGAGAGCACTTCAGACGTGGCAGCACTACTTGTGGCCTAAAGAGTTCGTGATCCACACCGACCATGAATCATTAAAACACTTGAAGGGTCAAGGTAAGCTGAATAAGCGACACGCAAAATGGCTGGAATTCGTTGAGTCATTTCCATATTATATACGCTACAAGCAAGGTAAGAGAAACATCGTGGCTGATGCATTATCTCGCAGGTTTGTTTTACTTACTTCAATGCATGCACGATGTTGGGATTTGATTTGATTAAGGAACTATATGAGTGTGATTCTGATTTTGGTGAGATTATTGTTGCTTGTGCAAAGTCATCTTTTGGAAAGTTTTACATTCATGACGGTTTCTTATTTAAAGCGAACAAGTTGTGTGTTCCTGCTTGTAGTATGCGTGAGTTTTTTTTGGATAAGGTAAGTATTATAACCAAAAGAAAACTATACAAGAGCAAAGGGGCATCCCCCTTATTGTATGCGTGAGTTGCTTGTGAAAGAAGCGCATGGGGGAGGTTTGATGGGGCATTTTGGGATTACTAAGACTTTAGCTATTTTACATGAGCACTTTTATTGGCCTAAAATGAAACGTGATGTTGAGCGTATTTGTGATCAGTGTCTAACATGTAAGCATGATGCTAAATCTAAATTAATGCCACATGGTTTGTATACTCCTTTGCCTGTACCTAGCGAACCTTGGGTTGATATATCGATGGATTTTGTGTTAGGTTTTGCCAAGGACAAAGAGGGGTAGAGATTCAATCTTTGTTGTAGTTGATAGGTTTAGTAAAATGGCTCATTTCGTTGCATGTCATAAAACCGATGATGCTACAAACATTGCAGATTTATTTTTCAGAGACATAGTGCGACTCCATGGTATACCTAGGAGTATTGTATCTGATAGAGATGTTAAGTTCCTTAGCCATTTTTGGAAGGTGTTGTGGGCTAAACTAGGCACCAAACTATTGTATTCTACCACATGTCACCCACAGACTGATGGACAAACGGAGGTAGTTAATAGGACTTTATCTCATTATTGCGCACTATAGTTGGTAAGAATTTGAAGAGTTGGGAAGATTGTTTGCCATTTATTGAGTTTGCATATATCGTAGCATTCATTCTTCTACATCATTTTCACCTTTTGAGATTGTTTATTTATATTTTCAGCCACTAACTCCATTGGATTTGTTACCATTACCTATTGATGAGCATACAGGGTTAGATGGCAAAAGGAAGGCTGATTGGTGAAGCATATCCATGAGAAGGTAAAAGAGCACATTCAACGAAAGAAGAGCAATACGCTTCTCATGCAAATAAGGGAAGAAAGCGTGTAGTCTTTCAACCTGGTGATTGGGTTTGGTACACATGCGTAAAGAGAGATTTCCCGAACAGCGTAAATCCAAGCTACAATCGAGAGGAGATGGAACTTTTCAAGTCTTGGAAAGGATCAATGACAATGCATATAAGCTGGATTTGCAAGGTAAGTACAACGTCTCTGCTACTTTTAATGTTTGTTCTGACTAACTCATTTTGATGCAGGTTCAAATTCGAGGTCGAATCCTTTTCAACAAGAAGGGAATGACATGAGTCCAACCACACCAGAGACATTACAGAATGCAGCTAACAGCTTGGAAGAACCCATGCAGTTGCCAACAGGGCCAATCACACGCCAAAGAGCAAAGAAGATCAGAGAGGCCTTTCCGGGATTAGCTCAGAGCTTGTGACCAGTTGCAGCAACCAAGTCAAGTGCACACCAGAGACACATATGGACATAACTAGAGAGGTCCCCAAGCTATTTCATTTGACCCAGATCAGCTCAGACTGAAGCATAGCATAGCAGCAGCTTCAGCACCAGCACCCTTTTGACCCGATTTCACCCTTTCACCCCATTTTGGGACTATGTTGAATTCGGCCAAATGGGGGCATTTTTTGTCATTTTTGCTCGACATTTTGACTTTATTTATGATGTAATTAGCATGGTTGACTATGCCATTAGGCTTAATTATGCTTAGATTTGTACTTAGCCGGAAGCACGTCAATTTACTATAGCATATAAGCACCTTAATTAGCTTAAGTGAGATTAGCTTCTAATCTTTGTTTTAAGTTTATTTAGGTGCAAAATGGCCTTAATGAGGTGCTTGACTTAGGGCTTTTGGTAATTTTAGCTCTAGGGTCATTTTAGCCTTTTTACTCTTTTGTAACCCTTATTATATGACTCTTCTTGGTATTTTTGGACAACCAACGTAATATACAGAATTTTGAAAGAGAGAAAAGCTTGAGCTTTCCATGGCTATGGCCAAAACCTTGTTGAGGGAGGGATTCCCCTTTTCAAGTTCAAATTGACTTATCTAAGCTTGGCAACTTAGTGCGTCTCCATTGCTAGCAAAATACAATCTGATTTCATGCTTGTGGTTATCATGGACGTGAGTTTCATGGTGGTAGGGGCTGATCTTGGTTGGGTTTTTTTCCTACAAAATCAGTATTCAAAGTTCTTGGGGTTTTGAGAAAGATGCTTGGGGGTTTGCTTGGTTTCCAACCCAAGTGAGTTCTTGTCAGCCTGGAATGCCATGCGGACTAGGGGAACCTTGCCTGCATTGGTCTCGAGTTGTTTTGGTTCCGGAAGGCTATTCCCCGCCATTCCTTTTTACTTTGGATGTCTATTCAGGGAGGCCTTTGTACCCAGGATAGTTTGATGAGGTTTGGTATCTCTGCTTGCTCGCGTTGTATTCTCTGTAGTGTGTTCAAGTGAGGACATTGATCATCTTTTCTTCCAGTGCCTCTTCTCTTCGGGGTGGTCGTCTGTGATGGCTATGTGTGGGTTAGATTGGAGACGCCGGGATTGGCGTTAGACTGTTGAGTGGTTATGTCAGTTCACAGATGCCTCTTTACCTCACCTTCTGGTTCGTCTGTCTTTTGCAGCGTCAGTCTACCTATTTGGAGGGAGAGGAATGCTCGCACTCATGATATGCCTTTTCGGCCTGTTTCTGCTCTTCTTTATGATATTTTTTTTGATGTTAGGAATCGTGCTAGCTTTTTACGTAAGGTGAAACCATCTTATGACAATAAATGGCTTTACCTTTCCTGGCACTTGCCCGTTGACATCTTCTGTTGATATTTTGCTTGTAGCCTTTCGGATTTTCTTCTAGGAGTGCTTGTCCTCTCTAGTTGCCTGGGTATGCCCCTTTGCTCTTTGTATAGTTTTCTTTTGGTTATAATACTTACTTTATCCCAAAAAAAAAGTAAGCTCACGTAAATACCATGATGAATGATGTCAATTCTGATTTTTTGCCAAAGTTGATATGAATAATACCTATGGAAACAACACTAATTGCATGTATTCAACAATAGCAAGACAAGATATATCAATAAATCTCACTAGGTCGAATCTGATCTGATTCTTTTTTTTTTTGGATTTTTGACACTAATAACTTAATAACAATGTTAAACACGTCCTAGTAACATAGAATTAACAACTAAACACTTAATTCAAGAAAAGAAAACAAAAACCCCAATTTTGACCTAAGTAGCCAAAGATTAACTCAAAAAAATACTCATGATCAATCAAAAACACTCAAGGGCAGAATGTTATTCATGCTATTTTGATCACAAATCAACAAGAATCAGCAAGAAACAACAAAGAACACACAAGAACACCAATGGCCGAAACTTGAGGACAAATTCCTTAATGGCCGAAATCAACAACAACAACAACAAAAACAAAGATGAATACAAGATTAAACAACAAAAATGATAGGAAATCAAACCTCAAAACCCTAAGCTCATGATACCAAATGACAAGAACTCACTTGGGTTGGAAACCAAGCAAACCCCCAAGCATCTTTCTCAAAACCACAAGAACTTTGAATACTGATTTTGTAGGAACAAAACCCAACCAAGATCAGCCCCTAACCACCATGAACTCACGTCCATGATAACCACAAGCATGAAATCAGATTGTATTTTGCTAGCAATGGAGACGCCACTAAGTTGCCAAACTTAGATAAGTCAATTTGAACTTGAAAATGGGAATCCCTCCCTCACAAGAAATTTAGCCATAGCCAAAGCTTAAAAGCTTGAAAGTTTCTCAAAATGTCGTGTATGTTATTTCAAAGAAGAAGAAAACAAAGTTTAAATAGGTTACAAAGAGAAACCCTAAAGGTGTGAATGGACAAAAATGTCCCTAAAGTGAAATTACCAAAAGACCTAAGAACTACCCAAAGCTTTCACTCAAGGACGTCCCCAAAAGTCTTTTCCCACCTAAGGAAGCTTAAAACAATGATTAGAAACTAATTTAACTTAAGCTAATTTGAGGTGCTTACATCAAATAGTAAATTGACGTGCTTACTCAATAAGCAAGGTTCTAAGCATAATTAAACCTAATGACCTGGTCAACTATCTTAATTACATCATAAATAAAGTCAACATGTTGAGCACAAATGACAAAAATGCCCCATTTGGCCGAATTCAACATAGTCCAAAATAGGTCAAATCGGGTCAAAAGAGTGCTAGTGCTGAAGCTGCTCTGCTATGCTTCAGTCTGAGCTGATCTGGGTAAAATGAAATAGCTTGGGGACCTCTCTGGTTATCCCATATGTGTCTCTGGTGTGCACTTGACTTGGTTGCTGCAACTGGTTACATAGCTCTGAGCTAGTCCCGCAAAGGCCTCTCTGATCTTCTTTGCTCTTTGACGTGTGATTGGACCTGTTGGCAACTGCATGGGTTCCTCCAAGTTTTAGCTGCATCCTGTAATGTCTCTTGGGTGTGGTTGGACTCATGTCATTCCCTCCTTGTTGAAAAGATTCGACCTCGAATCTGAACCTGCATTAAAAATAAAATAAGTCAGAAACATTAACATTGCAGGAACGCCAAACTCACCAGGAAGATCAAGCTTGTAAGTATTGTCGTTTTTTTTTTGGATAAGGTAAGTATTAAAACCAAAAGAAAACTACACAAGAGCAAAGGGGCATCCCCCAGGATCTAGAGAGGACATGCCCTCCTAGAAGAAAGCCAAACGGCTACAAGAGATCAACTAAAGATGTCATCGGGCAAGTGCCACGAAAGGTGAAGCCATTTATTGTCATAAGATGGAGTCACCTTACGTAAAGAACTAACACGATTCCGAACATCAAAAACAATATCATATAGAAGAACAGAAACTGGCCTAAGAGGCATATCATGAGTGCGAGCATTCCTCTCCCTCCATATATGGTAAACTGACGCTGCAAAGGACAGACGAACCAGAAGATGATATAAAGAGGCACCGGAGAACTGACAAAGCCACTCAACAGTTTGGCGCCAATCTCGACAGCTCCAATCTAATCCACACATGGCTAGCCAGACGACCAAACCCTCGATGAAAAGAGGCACTGAAATAAAAGATGATCGATGTCCTCACTCGAACAACCACAAATGATACACCGCGAGCATGAGGATATACCAAATTTCATTAGACTGTCCTGAGTACAAGGCCTCCCTGAATAGACATCCAAAGAAGAAAAGAATGGCGGGGAATAGATTTCCGGAACCAGACAACTCGGGACCAAGGCATCTCGGGTCTCCTTGACCTCAAAGCATTCCAGGCACTATCCACAGAAAATCTCCCATGTCTATCATCCTCCCATACCAGCACATCCTCTCCTCAAACTAGAAGGAGACGGAAGGTGAGTCTGAGCCAAATCAACAAGAGCAGCAGATCTAGAAGGGGGCCAATGCCAAGCAGAATCAGAGATAATGGAAGCAACTGTCGCCATCCTATCCAAGCCAGAATCATAAATCACTCTCTCGCCCAATGAGTCCTCAATCGGGCCTACAGGATGCCAATTATCAAACCACAATAATGTCGACTCACCATTCCCAATACTCACTCTCATCCGCCAACGGGACCAAGAACGAAGCTCCAAAATCTTACGCCAACTCCAAGAGCAATCAGAAGGACGTGGGATCTCCCAAAAACTTCTCCCCCTCAGTAAATAAGAGTAAACCCAAGTAGACCAAGAAGAAACCTGACCAGAACAGAGAAACCAAATATGCTTGACAATAGCCGCTCTATTCCAAGCTTCCAGACTCTTTATACCCAGTCCCCCCTCCTTAAGAGGTAAACAAATTTTGCTCCAAGCTACTCTAGCCCCAGTAGGGATAAGCGCACTACCCTTCCAAAGGAAAGAACGTAGGATAGTCTCCACCTTCCTAATCACTGACTTAGGAAGAAAAATAAAGAAGACCAATAAACTTGAATGGAGAACAAAACAGACTTTATAAGCTGGAGCCGACCTGCATAAGAGAGAAACTTACAACTCCAGCTTTTAGCACGCATAACAATACGATCCACAAGAGAAGCACAGTCAGAGGCCCTAAGTTTAGTAGAGATCAAAGGAACCCCCAAATACCTCACAGGAAGAGTCCCCACCTGGAATCTTAACACATCACGCAGTTGGTCTTGCATAGAAAGAGAGATGCCAGAAGAGAAGAGATGACTCTTAGCTGGATTCGGAATTAAACCTGATAAACCACTGAACTGCCCAATACAATCCTTGATCAAAGAAACAGAGGATGCATCTGCTTTACAAAAAATCATAAGGTCATCTGCAAAACAGAGATGAGTAAGACGGTCCTTTGAACACCGCCAGTGGAACTGGAAACCCGGATCAGTAGCCATATTACGAAGAAGGCCTGATAAAACTTCCATAGCCAAAACAAAAAGATAAGGAGACATAGGATCACCTTGTCGCAACCCACGACCCCCAGAGAAAAATCCATGCAGCTCACCATTAATAGAAACAGAGAATCTCGTAGTAGTCATACACTCCTGAATCCAACCCACCATCCTCTCAGGAATACCAACAGTCCTCAGAACCTCAACCAAAAAATCCCAACGAACAGTGTCATAAGCTTTCATCAAGTCAATCTTAAGAGCACACCTCGGGGAACCGCCATTCCGGTGATAATTCCGAACCAATTCCTGACATAAGAGAATATTGTCACTAATACGCCTTCCCTCGACGAAAGCAGATTGATTCTGACTGATCACTGAAGGGAGAATGACCTTAATTCTATTCGCAATCAGCTTAGCAATGCACTTGTAAATGGTGTTACAGTAAGAAATGGGCCTATAATCCTTAACCTGGGAAGGATTAGGAATCTTAGGAATCAGAGCAATGGATGTAGTATTTACCTGCCTCAAAAGACGACCAGAAGAAAAGAATGAATGAATAGCACATAAGACATCATCCCCACAATATTCCAACACTTCTTAAAGAAACCCGAATTAAACCCATCCGGACCTGGAGCTTTATTGTCTTTCAGCCCGAACAAAACAACCCTTTAATCTCCTCATCCTCAACCTCACGAAAGAGCCATACTCTGCTCCTCAGTCACATGTCTAGTAATAGCAGAATGGAGGGTCACCCTATCAAAATCCTGCTGACGATGCTGAGGACCTAAAAGGGACTCAAAAAAAGAAACAATCTCATCTCTAACCAAAGCATCTTCCTCCACACGGGTACCATCCTCTTTAGTAATAGAAGTAACCTTACTACGGCCATGAAAACTCTTCATAGCGGTAAAGAAGAACTTAGAATTCTGATCCCCAAGGTTAAGCCACTGAACACGAGATTTCTGTCTATTTAGCCTTCTTCAGCCCGACTCAAATCACCATAACTCACTGAAAGACGAGCTTCCTCAGCTAACAGAGCAGGGTCACTGGGGAAGTCTTGTAAAGCACATTGTACTCTATCCAACTCCTTCCTGAACTCCAAAACACGACAAGAAATTTTAGAGAAATGCTCAACATTAAATTTCTTCAAAGCCGCCTTAACATTCTTTAGCTTACAACATAACCGGAACATTGGAGTACCATGAACATCAATATCCCAAGCCCTAGCCACAACAGAAAGAAAATCAGGATGATCCACCCAAAACTGAAAGAATTTAAAGGGAATTTTCCTTTTAGGGAGCTCTGCAAGCTTAACAACCATAGGAGAGTGATCAGAAATCCGGGAGGAAGAAAACGGGCAGAAGAACCCGGGAAAATACACTCCCAAGAAGGATTTACCAGAACACGGTCCAACTTGCGCCAAATAGGAGACTGAATCTACTTATTAAACCAAGTAAACTTACACCCAGAATACTGCAGATCATCCAAGCCAGCTTGACCCAAACAGCAACCCAAGTCATCTTTCCAAGCTGGCCAAGCCACAGATCCACCACTATGCTCAAACGGAGAACGGATAGCATTGAAATCACCTAAAACAAGCCATGGGGAATCATCAACCATACTACCACAATTAAGCAGGTCAGCCCAAAGTTCTCGCCGCTTCTCGTAATCACACTCACCATAAACCACTGAAACTACACAATTCCAAACCCCAGAAATAGGAGTCACACGGCAGTGAATAGCTTGAGCTGAAGACTGAATAATGCTAACAACAACATCACTAGGATTCCAACAAACCCAGATACGACCAAACGGACTGATATCAGAATGGCAAAAAAACTTCCAAGAAGGATTAATCGCACGAGAGACATTCATAAGATTAACCTCCTTAACCTTGGTTTCAACTAAACCACACAACGAGAGCTTCTCCTCACTAAAAAACCTCCTGACTTCAGCATGTTTTAATGGGTCATTGAGACCTCTAATATTCCAACAACCAAAAATCATTAAAACAGATGAAAAAAGGCCAAACCCACAAATCAACGTCGACGACCCCCCCCAGAAGACTTCCACTTCTGACTCCTTTTCCCCCTGAACCCTTTTTGGATTTGTTACCATAAGTCAATTTCTTAGATTCCAGGGAGTCAACAGCCTTATATAGCCAAACTGTTAACCAACGGAGTAGGCGAATCATAAACTGCAGACGGCGAGCATTCATTTACCTCAGTATAAGGAAGATCCTCACCAAGTTGTGAAGAGTCAATGGAGTTTTCCCCTTTCAAATTACCATCTATCACCATAGAAGCAGTCTCAGAAGAAATCACAGGCAGAGAATGAGTAACCAAAGTCGGATTCAACCCATTAGAAGAACCCTCTCCCAAAACAAGAGTTCTCTCAGCAATCAGAGGCACCACATCACTCGAACTAACAGGATGGTTCAAAGAAGTACCCTTACCTTTCTTATTTTAGTGACCGGGATCCAAGCCCCCTCCTGAGCCTTAGCAGAATCAAAAGGAGCATCCTTATTCGTAGACGGAGGATGTGGCTTAGGAATAGCAGGCTGAGGAAGACTTTTAATCTCCTTACTAGGTGCCTTTTTGGGGCACGAATTCACCGAGTGCCCAAAAAACTTCACAAGTAGAACATTTCACAGGAACCCATTCAAACTCAACCCTAATAGGAACCCTAGTGCCATTAGGGTATTGGAACACAATCTCCTCGATAAGGGGACTCCGAGCATCAATCTCAACACAAACACGAGCAAAGCTGAGACGTTTCCTGGACTGGGTAATATGGTCAACATTGAGAGGTTTCCCAACTGCACTTGCCACACAGCTAATCCCTTTCGCCGTCCATAAAGAAAAAGGAAGGTCAAAAAGTTTGAGCCAGACCGGGACCTTGAACAAATCCTCCTTAGTCAAAGATAAATTAGAATGCCAAAGTTTTAAAACCAACGGCCTATTAGCCATATGCCAAGGGGCTCCATCCAACACCACACCAGCCTCTTGAAGGCTATTGAATCTAAACAAAAAGAAACCATTCTCGGACGTAAGGACTTCTAACAAACCCATCCTTCCCCATAACTTGTGTGCAATAGAATTGACAGTTTGGAAGGGTAGACTTTTCCCACAAAATAACCAACTAAAGTATTCTGCCAGTACACACTCCCTTCTTCAAAGACTTCTGCAGGTGGGCATACAACAACCTTACCATCAATAATATTAGGTTTAACATAATGTAGAGCAGTGGAAGAAAATGTCGAATCAAGACTGTCAACTCCCACAGAACCATTCAAGGCAGTGGCATAACTCTTAGTACCACCAGAAAAACCCCCATCTTTTACTACAAGATTCGCCGGCACCACCTCCTTATGCACACCCAAGGCATCACCGGACACTCTTCTACCGGTCAATTGGGTATCAATCTGCCTCACAGCACCACCAATTACATTAACAGAATCCAACAAGACACTACTATCAGAACCAAGCAAACTCACTGCATCCAACCTGCCTACAGTGCTAACTACAACACCAGAACCCCTATCAGAACCAACACCAACTACACCCACATCTGCCTTAGCTCCAGGAGCACAGCCAGCCTTCTTACGGTCAGTACCAGGGCCAGATACACCATTCTCCAAACAACCCCAGACCCCCCTGCAATAACACAGTCTGAAACCACAACTGGTAGGAAATCATTCACCTTAGCGTCACAAATCACATTCTCTGCATCAACTGAAACAGCCACTGCTGAGGATGTCAACACCTCAATACCAGATTTCCCACAACTTCTTGGCCAGCAGCCACTACTGGCTTAGAAACATTGCCCACCAAAATTGAATCAACATACCAGTAGTTACACTCGGAGACCAGACACCAAGCGATCCAGCAGAGCCACCACCAACTCCATGTCCAATAACACCCTCAACGGTACGAACAACACCATGGTCAAAATCCAAAATCTCATTATTCAACACATCAATGCCACCTTCACCCAAACAATCGGCAGATCTACACACAATGTTAGTGCCAGGAGCACAAAAATCGCTGGCCGAAACAGAAGCAACACCAAACTCAGGCAAATAAGAACCTGAACAACCAGCAGGAACACCAAAATCACCTTGACCCGGAACACCTGCAACGGCGGAGACAGAATCAGATGGGGAGATAACACCCGACCCACTATCACCAATAACCAAGCTAGAAGCTGAAGCGACTCCTCTGAGAGAGTCAATGCCGCCGGCGCTGAGGAAGGAACCGAGAGGGCCACGAGATCCGACGATGGCTTCGAGCAAACCGAACCCAGCACAACCTGCGAAGCATTTGAGACCAACGAGGTAGCCCTAACAGCTCTACGGCCAGTGCCAGGGAGGCGCGGCCCCACGATAGGGAGACCAGAAGGAGGCATAATGAAAAAACGGTGAGGGGGAAAATAAGGAGAGCAAAAGAGGCGAAATTAGAAAGGAAAGGAGAAAAAAAGGGGGGGAAACCGGAGTAAAAAGACCAAAACCGATCTAAGAAAAATAAAGGGGAAGAAAATAGATCTGAGAAAACAAAAGGGTAACAAGAGGAGAAAGGCACGGGGAAAATAATTTTAGTAAAAGCCCAGATCTGAGAGGAGAGAATCAATTTGGTAGAAGACCAAAGGGATCCAGGTACACGAAGGAGAAGAAGCAAATCGCCCAGTTGAGAGCATCTTGTTGGACCTTGTTTCTTTTAGCATTCCAGATCTTAAAGCGAAGTTATGCAGTGCGCCCATTTTGGTACTACCCAACTTCGAGAAGACATTTGAAATTGAGTGCGACGCATCAGGGTTAGGGATTGAGCAGTCTTATCTTATGCAAAAGCGGCCAATAGCCTATTTTAGTGAGAAGCTGAATGGAGCAGCTTTGAGGTACCCCACGTACGATAAAGAGTTTTATATGCGCTTGTGAGAGCACTTCAGACGTGGCAACACTACTTGTGGCCTAAAGAGTTTGTGATCCACACCGACCATGAACCATTAAAACACTTGAAGGGTCAAGGTAAGCTGAATAAGCGACACGCAAAATGGATGGAATTCGTTGAGTCATTTCCATATATTATACGCTACAAGCAAGGTAAATAAAACATCGTGGCCGAAACAGAAGCAACACCAAACTCAGGCAAATAAGAACCTGAACAACCAGCAGGAACACCAAAATCACCTTGACCCGGAACACACCTGCAACGGCGGAGACAGAATCAGATGGGGAGATAACACACCCGACCCACTATCACCAATAACCAAGCTAGAAGCTGAAGCGACTCCTTCTGAGAGAGTCAATGCCGCCGGCGCTGAGGAGGAACGAGAGGAGGCCACGAGATCCGACGATGGCTTCGAGCAAACCGAACCCAGCACAACCTGCGAAGCATTTGAGACCAACGAGGTAGCCCTAACAGCTCTACGGCCAGTGCCAGGGAGGCGCGCCCCACGATAGGGAGACCAGAAGGAGGCATAATGAAAAAACGGTGAGGGGGAAAATAAGGAGAGCAAAAGAGGCGAATTAAAAGAAAGGAGAAGAAAAAAAGGGGGGAAACCGGAGTAAAAAGACCAAAACCGATCTAAGAAAATAAAGGGGAAGAAAATAGATCTGAGAAAACAAAAGGGTAACAAGAGGAGAAAGGCACGGGGAAAATAATTTTAGTAAAAGCCCATATCTGAGAGGAGAGAATCAATTGGTAGAAGACCAAGGGATCCAGGTACACGAAGGAGAAGAAGCAAATCGCCCAGTTGAGAGCATATTCACTGTACATTTTTCAAACATCGCGAATTTGATTTTGACTAAGTTTTGCTTTGTTGTTGTAAGTATTGTCGTTGATCCGCTCCAAGACTTGAAATGGACCATCTCCTCTTGGTTGCAACTTGGATCTTTTCCTTTTGCATATAAAGCCACACCCAATTGCCGGGGTCATACACAATGCGTTAGAAACCTATTATTCTCACCAACTCTGCCTTTCCTTTATCATTCATACACCCAAGCTTAATAACAATCAAAGATAATAAATCCATAGGACTTAAAGAATTAGAATCATAATCAATCTCATAAGGCAAGTAAAAACTAGAAGGACGAATGCATCTATTGTATGCAAACTCTGGCCCCGCTATTGCGTCTGTGATCTTCTTAGCTCTCTGGCGTGTGATTGGGCCTGTTGGAAATTGCAAAGGCTCTAATGTTCCTTGGGTGACTGCATTCATGTCAAATGTTGTCCCTTGGATCATGTCAACTATATTGGGGTAGATTTTTACTTAAATATCAGATCTGAAACTCAGTGATAACTGATTCAAACAAGGTCTGATTTGGGCAGTGAGCTTGGCGTATTTCGAGTCTAAAACAGTCCAAATTTCCACTATTATTCGGGGACTGTTCCAAGGCTGAAATTTTGTTCAAAACAAAAGCAAAAATTCAGTATGGGTACTGGTAACTTTCGGCCAACATGAGAGAAGGGCAGAAAAAATATTCTAGTCTGTTCCCGGGTGCTGATAAGTGCACGAAAGTGTACTTTGAACACTGCTAACTCAGCTTAATTATCTTGTATTTAATCTTAATTAGAGTTTATTTTATGCTTTGTTATTAGGAAGCAATGGAACATGAAGATTGGAGCAATTACAAATGTTTCGGGACCTTACAGACGCATCGAAAGCACATGGGAAGAGCGGAAACGAAGAAAGCACGAAACCATAATTTTTCCCCTGCCATGCGTCGCGACGTGCCAACTCTGGGCATCGCGACGTGCCCCAGAAATAATGTCTAGCCAAAGTGGCCGAGAGTTGGGTGCCGCAGCACCCGGAACACTCTAAAACCCTGATTTGGATGTGTTTGACGTGTATAATGACTCAGAGGCTTTTCTATATAAACCCAACTTCGTCCAAACCCTAAGGGGCGGAGAAAAACAGAGGAAAAACTCAGAAACAAGAGCCACAAACATAAAATCAAGAGACAAGAACGAAGAACTTGAAGCCAATGATGATGTATCTCCAATCTATCAATGCTATTTCTTTCTTCTGCATGGAGAACTAATCTCCTAAAACAAAGCTAAGGATGAACTCTTGTATTCAACTCTTTTATTCTTGTTATTGATTATGAGATGAACTTATTTGCTTAATATAATTGATAAACTTATTATTCTCTTTATCTTTTGATTATATGAATCCAGAAACTGTATTTTGTCCCTCTAGCGTGCACAGCATGAGTGAATACGAGAGACCACATGTGAGGACTCTTGAAGAGTACCTCCACTCCACTCGCACGGCTACACCTTCGTGTGTCATGTTTGCCCCTAATGCACCACATGTAGATTTTAAACCTCGGATGATACAGTATCTCCCAACCTTCCATGGTTTGGAGAACGAGAACCCCTATATGCACATTAGGGAGTTTGAATAGGTAATAGCGACTTTCCATGACCAGTTTGGAACCACTGACACAATTAGACTTAAGTTCTTCCCATTTGCCCTTAAGGATAGAGCTAAGAGCTGGTTGTACTCTTTAAGACCTAGGTCAATAGGATCATGGGGCGAGATGACACATGCATTTTTCAATAAATACTTCCCACACCATAAGACTAATACCTTGAAAAGAGAAATCTCCACCTTCTTCCAAGAGGACAGTGAGACCCTTTATAAACATGGGAGAGGTATAAGGAGATGTTAGCTAGTTGCCCTCACTATGGGTATGAGAGTTGGCGTATCATGAGTTATTTTTATGATGGACTAACCCCTAGAGAGTGCCAATTCGTTGAGACAATGTGCAATGGTGAGTTCATCCGAAATGACCCTGATGAGGCATTCGAGTATTTAGATGAACTAGCTGAGAAACCTCACACATGGACTAGACCTAGTGCCATGGATAGCACTGATAGGACACACCTCACTCCCAGTAGAAGCATACACCACTTGAGAGAAGAGGATATCCTTAAGGCAAAAGTTGAGCTATTAACTAGATAGATGAGAGCCTTAATAGCCAAAGATAGCAAGACTATGCATGCAGTAGCCCACTTAGAACCTCAAGAGGTATGTTTTGTGTGCAAGGGGACTGACCATTTGGCACAAAAGTGCCTTGTAAATTGTGAGATAAAGGGAACATATGAGGACCAATGCAATGCATTAGGGATGCATAAAAGGCCTTATACACTTTACTCAGACACTTATAACCCTGGTTGGAGGAACCATCCCAACTTTAGTTGGAAACAAGAGCCTAATCAGTAACAAGAGCCTCATCAGTCGAGTCAGACATCAAAACCCAGAGGTTATAGTGCTCCCCAATATCACACATCTGCCGTTCCTAGGAATGCTTTAGAGGATACTATGTAAGAATTTGTGGAGACCCAGAGCAAAACCAATCAAAAATTTGAGTCACTAATGACCCAAATGGCTGAGGAGAATGAGGAGATTAAGAGCCAAGTCTCCAAATTGACTAATGCCCTAAGTGTGAAAAAACAGGCCAATTCCCATCTCAAGCTCAACCTAACCCACAAGGGCAACACATGGCACATGCTGATCGTGAGGGAGCCAATGTAAAAGGAGTTAATACTATAATCACTAGGAGTGGAAAAGAGATAAGGATGCAGGACACTGCAGGTGCCACTAAGGATAATAGTGCAGATACCCCTCAGAAAGATCAAATGACATATATCCCAGTTAGAGTACCCTTTCCTCAAGCCCTTAGGCCCACTACCAGAGCTATAGACCCAAACAGTGAGATCGTAGAGCATCTTAAGCAAGTAAAGATTAACCTTCCGTTGTTACATGTGATAAAACAAGTTCCCACTTATGCGATGGTTTTAAAGGATCTGTGCACCATGAAGAGGAAGCATCACGTGAAGAAAACCGCATTCCTAACCGAGCAAGTCAGTGCAGTGATTGAGCAAAAAGCCCCACCAAAATATAAAGATCTTGGCTGCCCCACCATTGCTTGCCACATTGGCACTTATGAGTTTGGTCAAGCTCTATTAGATCTAGGCGCGAGTGTTAATCTCATGCCACACTCCATCTATATGCAGTTGGGGCTTGGAGAGATTAAGCCTACATCTGTGGTTCTGCAGCTAGCTGATCGCTCTATCAGAACTCAACGGGGGTAGTTGAGGACGTCTTACTCCAAATCGACAAATTCTATACTACCCAGTTGGTTTTCTTATTCTAGAAACCCAGTCTGTGGTTAAAACTGAATCCAAAATTCCTCTAATCTTGGGTAGACCTTTCTTTGCTACAGCCAATGCCCTTATTAACTGCAGGAATGGTCTCATGAAATTGTCATTCAAGAACATGGCATTAGAAGTGAACATTTTCACGTGGGGAAACAACCATATGATGACGATGAATGTCATCACACATACCTGATAGACACAATTGTGCCAGAAATAGCCCTCATTCAACATGATAATCCTCTTGATCATCTTCTTCTTAATTCCAACATCTTAGATACTCTTTGATCAACTGAACTTCCTGATATCGCTACTGGCTGTTCTGTTTTGCAAAAACATGGAACAAAAGTATGGCATCCACAATTTAAGGCTCTACCAGGTAATAAGGAGAAACTGAAGCCTTCTGCAGTTGAAACACCAAAATTTGAACTAAATCCATTACTAGAAGGGCTTCAACAAGCATTTTTTGGGCCATGAGATACCTTTCATGTTATTATTTCATCGAAGTTAAGTGCATCACAAGGCAAACAATTGCTTGACATGTTGAGTGAGCATAAACTGACACTTGGCTGGACCATATGAGACATTAAAGGTATCAGCCCCTTGATTTTTCCACATGATTCACCTAGAAGAGGGAGCTACTTGTAGGAGCGAAGTGGGGTTTACCGCTATGCCTATGATGCTCGGCGACCACGACACTGTTGGGCTCGCAGCCTGTAGAGAGTACGGAGTAGCCCGCGGGGGACTAAACCAGAGAATAAAAGAGTCGCCACCCAATGTGAGCTGGGAAATGATTTAAGGCGGCACTCACCCCTCCCAAGGGAAGACCTCAAACCGTTGGGTTCGGAATGGTCCCTTACTTATGCCAGTATAATGGACGGGTTCACACAATGGTATAGCCAAGTCTTATGCAATTCATGCAAGATAATTCAAATAAACACACAAATTTGCACACCCATAAAGATTAATATAAATAAAAGTAAATTAATTAAATTAAGAAATGCGATGATAAACAGTCAAAAACGGGAAAAGCGCTGATAAGTAAATAGCGAATAAAAGGAGGATTAATCAAGTATATGCGAGTATTTCTCGAGTGGTATGTGGAGTTGTATCCCAAGTACAGACCGCACTACCATCCATTCGGATTCGGCTACGGAATTTACATCTAGGTTTCCATCCTATATACCGCAAGGGATAACACGCATAAACATGAATGCAATGTAAATAAAAATAGACATGAAATATAATAATGCATATGTAGATAATCACCAACATGAACGAATGAAGGCGAAATAAATAAACCAAAAGATAAATAATAAACTAAATGCGAAATAATAAATAAAGATAAATAACATAAAATAAATGACGAAATAAAAGCGGAATAAAGAAAATTGTGACCATAAATTTGGCCATCTTTAATGTAGGACTTCGCATACCCGACTGAACGTATTTCACGTCCAGCCAAGTATGCCGTGTCCAGAACTATAAAAATAAATAGGATAAGTGTGCCCTCAAGTCTTACCTTTTAAGTTGCTTCCCAGAAGTGCGTTATGCCGTCGCCGGAAGGATTAAATCTTGCTGTTTTTTTGGTTTGTTGATCGCTTTTTTCTGCTCATTGTATCCTGTTATTTCTACTCGCTGTTTCACTATTTTTGGTCTGCTATTTTTGGTGATTTGGGCTGCTGTTTTGGGACTGTTTTCTTCATTATTTTTGTGGTTTTTTAGGGACTGTTTTGGGTTATTTTTGGTGCAGTTTTGAGGGTGATTGAGCTGCTGGTTTGGATCGGTTTTAAGTGTTTATTTTGGTCGGTTTGGGGTTGTTTATTGCTCGTTGTTTTGGTCCGTTTGTTCACGTTACTTCAATGTTTTCACGTGATGCCCATTGTTTGCTTGCGCTGTTTTTGTTCTTTTTTCTGTTGTTTACTTGGTCGGTTTAGGGCAGTGTTTTGGGTTGATTTTGTTGCTTGTGTGTGTCGGTGGAGTTTGTTTGTGTTTGAGAGGTCTGTTGCCATGTGTCTTTGTCTTTTCTTGTTGATGCTGTGTGTCCCTAAAGGTGTGTTTAGGGTTTGGTTTTTGTTTAATCGGTGGGTTTATTTTTTATGGTGGTTACTGAGTAGTGTGTATGTGTAAGTCTAAGGTGTGTGTTGTGTGAGGTACGAAGAGAGTGTAGGTTTCTTTTGGTTTTGATTGCCGTATGAATGTAAGGAATGTCTCTTGGTGATTTGGTCTTCAATTTATAGTGACAAAGGATCTCCTAAGTAAGGAAATAAATCATGACAATTTGGGGGATATTTGTTGGGAAGCGGCCGCGAGTGCGCAGCGGAAAATTAAAAATTATGATGCCGCTATCCTTTGCGCAAGACCCATTTGTTTTTATTATTCTACAAGCCTAGGCATGTTACTATATATTCTAATCATAAAAACTCATAAAACATGGAAAGAACATAAACTTAAACATGCTAACTATCATAAGAACTCTAATTAAAAAAAAAAGAAAAAAAAGACATACTTGAACCGAAGACTCCTCCAGTCCTCCCTCCAATCTACAAGCTTTTCTCGAACTCAGCAAGCTCTTCCACGTTCCAAAGAGCCACCCAAGTGTGTGGCCTCCAAAGGTGCACACACCAAAGCCAAAACTCAACGGCAAGACTACGCCTTGAGTGCACGGGTATTTTGCCCTTGGTGCTAGCCAGGGCAAATACCTTAAAACTTTTACTTGAGATTCATCTTTTTTTTTGGATAAGGTAAGTATTATAACCAAAGAGAACTATACAAAGAGCAAAGGGGCATACCCCAGGCACTAGAGAGGACAGGCCCTCCTAGAAAAAGCCAAAAGGCTACAAAGCCAAAAGGCTACAAAAGAATCAACAAAAGATGTCATCGGGTAGGTGCCACGAAAGGTGAAGCCATTTATTGTCATAAATGGATTCACCTTTCGTAAGGAGCTAACACGATTCCGAACATCAAAAGCAATATCATAAGAAGAGCAGAACAAGCCGAAGAGGCATATCATGAGTGCGAGCATTCCTCTCCCTCCAAATATGGTAGACTGACGCTGCAAAGGACAGACGAACCAGAAGATGACATAAAGAGGCTCGGAGAACTGACAAACCCACACAACAGTCTGACACCAATCTCGGCGACTCCAATCTAACCCACACATGGCCAGCAGAGACTACCAGACCCTTGAAGAATAGAGGCACTGGAAGAAAAGATGATCAATGTCCTCACTCGAACAACCACAGAGAATACACCGCGAGCAAGCAGAGATGCCAAATCTCATCAGACTGTCCTGAGTACAAAGGCCACCCTGAATAGACATCCAAAGAAGAAAGGAATGACGGGGAATTGCCTTCCCGAACCAAACAACTCGAGACCAATGCAACTGGGGTCTCCTTGACCTCATAGCATTCCAGGCACTATCCACATAGAATCTTCCGTTTGTATCCTCCTCCCAAACCAGCACATCCTCCCTCAAACTAGAAGGAGACGGAAGATGAGACTGAGCCAAATCAATAAGAGCAGCAGATCTAGATGGGGGCCATTGCCAAGCAGAATCGGAGATAATGGATGCAACTGTAGCCATTCTATCCAAGCCAGAATCATAAATCACTCTCTCGCCCAACGTGTCCACAATCGGGCCAACAGGATGCCAATAATCAAACCATAATAACGTCTTCTCACCATTCCCAATCCTTACTCTCATCCGCCGACGGGACCAAGAACGAAGCTCCAAGATCTTACGCCAACTCCAAGAGCAATCTGAAGGACAAGGGACCTCCCAAAAACTTCTCCCCCGCAACAAATAAGAGTGAACCCAACTCGACCATGAGGAAACCTGGCCAGAACAAAGAAACCAAATATGTTTAACAATAGCCGCTCTATTCCAAGAATCCAAACTCTTTATCCCCTGCCCCCCCTCCTGAAGAGGTAAACAAACTTTGCTCCAAGCCACTCTCGCCCCAGAAGAGGTAAGCGCACTACCCTTCCAAAGGAAAGAGCGTAGAATCGTCTCCACCTTCCTCACAACAGACTTAGGAAGAATAAATAAAGAAGACCAATAAAATTGAATGGAGAACAAAACTGACTTAATAAGCTGAAGCCGACCTGCATAATAGAGAAACTTACTACTCCAACTCTTGGCACGCAGAATAATACGATCCACAAGAGAAGCACAATCAGAGGCTGAATCTAGTAGAGATCAACGGGACTCCCAGATACCTCACTGGAAGATTCCCAACTTGGAAACCCAAAATGTGACACAAGTGGCCTAGAAGGGTAGGAGAGATACCAGAAGAGAAGAATTGACTTTAGCTGGGTTCGGGGTTAGACCTGATAAACCACTGAACTGCCCAAGGCATTCCTTGATCAAAGAGACAGAGGATGCTTAAGCTTTACAGAAAATCATAAGGTCATCCGCAAAATCAGTGGCTTACTCTTAAACTTTAGAGTTGCTCACTTATATAAACCAAGATATGAAAGGTTTTGGTGTAAAAATTTGTAAAGAATTCTTTGGGTTTATATAGGTGCTCCAAAGATAACAAAATTAATTAAGAATCCGATGTGGGATAAATGCTAATTTAATCTTAGCCATGGATCTTAATTTAGTAGTTTAATGAGATTATAAAACCCTAATAAGAGGTTGTGTGTGTGTGTCGGTGGAGTTTGTTTATGTTGAGAGGTCTGTTGCATGTGTCTTTGTCTTTTCTTGTTGATGTCGTGTGTCCCTAAAGGTGTGTTTAGGGTTTGGTTTTTTGTTTAATCGGTGGGTTTATTTTTATGGTGGTTGCCGAGTAGTGTGTATGTGTAAGTCTAAGGTGTGTGTTGTGTGAGGTACGAATAGAGTGTAGGTTTCTTTTGGTTGTGATTGTCGTATGAATGTAAGGAGGTCTCTTGGTGATTTGGTCTTCAATTTATAGTGACAAGGGATCTCCTAAGTAAGGAAATAAATCATGACAATTGGGGGATATTCTCTTAAATTATTTAGGGAAAGAATTTTTGTAAATTTGGTGAGGAGGATATTTTAAATCTTGTTAAATTGGAAGGTGATTTGAGATTATGACATGTGTTTTGCATGGGATTTTTGCTATTTGGGAAGGCTTGGGCGTGTGGGCTTGGTGATAGATGGGCCGGTTGGGTTTGAGGGTAGATAGGCTTTGGGCGTGGGGCTTTCATGGGTTGCAGGGATTTGGTTTGAAACAGCGGCTAAGCGAATCCGAGGCGGGCTAGTGAGTCTGAATCCGATGAGGGGTTAATTTTGGAGGTTTTTCCTCCCGGCATTTATTTCCCGTGACTTCCGTAACTTTTCAGGTAGTGCCTCCATACGAGGCTAATCATCGGGCTTATGCAAAAATGCAGTCCCTACACTACTCCTCGTAGAGGCCTTCAACGTAGACTTAACGCTACTATGAAAGACGTGGTGAGAAATGAAGTGATAAATTTACTAGACGTGGGTATTATATACCCAATTACTGATAGTAAATGGATTAGTCCTATGCAGGTTGTCCATAAGAAGTCGGGAGTTACTGTAGTGAAAAATGAGGCAGGAGAACTAGTTCCTACCAAGGTAGTCAAGGGTTAGCGCATGTGCATAGATTACTGGAAGTTGAATACTGCCACTCTAAAAGACCATTTCCCGCTTCCTTTTATCGACCAGATTCTTGAGCGGGTAGCTGGTCACCGATTCTACTATTTTCTAGATGGATACTCAGGATACTACCAAATCGAGATCTCCTTAGAAGATCAAAAAAACCACATTCACCTACATGTTTGGCACTTATGTTTTTCGCCGCATGCTATTTGGCTATGCAATGCCCCTGCCAATTTTCAGAGATGCATGCTGAGCAGTTTTAGTGACATGATTGAGAAGTACATGGAGGTGTTTATGGATGACTTAACAATGTTCGGAAATTCCTTTGATACATGCTTACTTAACCTGATAGCAGTGTTAAGTCGATGTCAAGAAAAAAAGGCCTTGTTCTGAATTGGGAAAAGTGTCACTTTATGGTCTCTTCGGGAATCGTTCTAGGTCATATTGTTTCTTCCAAACACATTAAAGTCAAAAAAATCAAAAATCGAGTTGATATCCAAGCTGCCGATACCCAAAACTGTGAAATATTTGGTCTTTTCTTGGGCATGTTGGTTTCTATAGGAGGTTTATACAGAATTTTTCTTCTATATCTAGACCAATGTGTAACCTCCTTGTTAAAGATTCTTTATTTGAATGGACACAAGAATATGAAGATGCCTTTAAAACGTTAGTCACTAAACTCACCTCCGCCCCGATTATGCAACCACCTGACTGGAATTTACCATTTGAGATTATGTGTGACGCTAGTTACTACGCAGTTGGGACAGTTTAGGACAAAAAAGAGAAAGGAAACATTTTGTCGTATATTATGCTAGCAGAACTCTAAACAGTGCTCAAATGAACTATTCCACAACTGAAAAAGAATTGTTAGCTATAGTCTTTGCATTGGATAAATTTTGTGCTTACCTGATTGGCTCTCTCATCACTGTTTTCACTGATCATGCAGCTCTTAAGTACCTTCTTTCGAAGAAGGATGCTAAGGCCAGATTGATTAGGTGGATCCTGTTGTTGCAAGAATTCGATCTAACAGTCAAGGATAAAAATGGTGTTGAAAATATGGTGGCAGATCAACTTATCTCGCTTGGAGTTTAACGACTCTACCGAAGGCCCACCAATTCGTGATGACTTCCCTGATGAACATCTTTTTATGGTTACACGAGCACCATGGTATGCACATATTGTTAACTATTTAGTTTCCGGTGAGTGTCTATCCATTTCGAGTGCACAAGAAAAATGTAAATTCCTGGTCGAGGTATGTAATTTTTATTGGGATGATCCATATCTATTCAAATATTGCCCTGACCAAATAATGCGACGTTGCATTCCTGAAGATGAAGTTTTGAGTGTACTTACCTTTTGTCATTCTCATGCATTTGGAGGCCATTTCTTAGTAAAGAAAACTGCTACAAAAATCATGCAGTGTGGTTTTATTGGCCCACTTTATTTAAGGATACCAATGGGTTCTACCGTTCTGTGAAAGGTGTCAAAATTAGGTGCTCTATCCCGTCGTCATATGATGCCTCTTAACCCCATTCTTGTCATTGAAGTATTTGATTGTTGGGGTATTGATTTTATGAGACCTTTCCCCTCTTCTTTTGGATACCTCTACATTCTTCTTGCAGTAGATTATGTGTCTAAATGGGTGGAGGCAGTGGCATGCCGAGAAAATGACAATACTATTGTGGTTAAATTCTTAAAGGAACATGTATCGTCACGCTTTGGCACCCCACAAATCATTATTAGTGATCAAGGAACAAATTTTATAATCGATCATTGAGGCCTTGATGCACAGGTATGGTGTGGTGCACAAGATTTCTACTACTTATCACCCACAGAAAATGGCCAGGCAGAGTTAGCAAATAGTTAGATCAAACAAATATTGGAGAAAACGGTAAACCCCGGCCGCAAAGATTGGTCTTTACGACTTCCAGATGCCCTTTGGGCATATCGTACTACTTATAAATCCCCACTTGGAATGTCTCCTTCCAAGCTTGTATTTGGAAGGCTTGTCATTTACCTGTTGAGTTAGAACATAGAGCCTATTGGGCTATTAAAACTCTTAACTTTGATCTCAGTACTGCAGGTACACAGAGGAAGCTACAACTGACAGAACTTGAAGAACTGAGGAATGATGCTTATGACAACTCTCGCATCTACAAGGCAAAGATGAAAGCTGCTCATGACAAGCAGATAATGAGGAAGAATTTTAAGCCCAACCAAAAGTTTTATCTATATGACTCCCGACTACATCTTCACCCAGGCAAGTTACGATCCAGATTGACCAGACCTTTCATTGTGAAGCAAGTTTATCCCCATGGAACTGTTGAAGTGGAAGATCCCATGGACGGTAGAGTGTTTAAAGTTAATTGACCGAGGCTAAAACCGTTCCTGGACAACCAGACTCCTGCAGCAGAGGATGCTCCTCTTCCTGACCCTACTTATGCAGATTGATCTTTCTTTTCCCCATTGTTGTACATTAGTTATTTATGTCTTTATTTATTATCTAGTTATTTTTAATTTTTTTTTCCTTTTGTTTTGTTTTGTTTCATATTCTTTTGTAGAATAACATACTATTTCATCCAGGTTCACGAACTCTCTAGTCAAGTGAACTCATTCCTTATCTTTTTTTTCCTATTGTTACATTGAGGACAATGTTTCATTTAGGTTGGGGTGGTATTACCATGTGTGTTTTACCTGTTTGTGTATATGTTATTCTTGTTGAGTTTTTATTAATCCAAAAAAAAATCTTTTTGTTTTAGTCCTAATAGTAAAACATAAGTCCAATGATGATATTGTTTGCTTAGAATGAAATCTTAGAAACGATAAGTCATTTAATGTACTTTTATCTGATACTTTGAATAGTTGATCTATGTTAGACTCGTAAGCACTTAATTATAGGTTTTTAACAGTGAAAGCCTGAGTAGTTAGCAAGGGGACTAGTTGAAAAAATTGCATATCGATGAATGACCATTTGCTTAGATGTCTATCATGATTTGCTAGTGTTATGATATGGGGTATGATTGAAAGTGAAAAAATTATCTCTAAAGAAAGAAATTAAAACCATCTATAACCGATAAGCGTTAAGCTACCCATAGGCGAGTATTAGCACCACCATGAGAGAAATGATACCTTAAAGGGTAGGTGTGTTGGAAAAAAGAAAAGAAATGAAGAAAAGTTCAAAAAAAAAAGAGAGACAGAGAAGAAACAAATATATATATATCATACCATATTGAGCACAGAAAAGCAATTACAGAGCTTAATTGAGATATCTAGGTTGGTTTGACCCATCGATCCCAATTTTTAAACGAAATCATTAAGTGGGCTTACTAGGAATAAAGCTGTAAATGAACTTTTCCACACACACACAGTGAGTCTGGCTTAGATGATTTATTCAAAGAGTTGGATTTGAGTTACATTGAGTAATTGAAAGTTCTCTGATTTCATTGCTAGACATTCGTTGAGAAAAAAAATGTGTAACTATTAGGACTATTTCATTTATGTTTTTGTATGTTTGCATGTGTTTTGAATGATGTTTGTGATTGTCATCATTATAAGCCCTCATGAGACTATAACTTGTCCACTAGAGACACCTATGGGTTTAAAGGCTTGTTACATACGCTAAATGCAATCGTGATCCCTATGAAAGTGACTTAGATAGTTTTTATTCATTTATTTAGTTTAGTTCTTATTTTATTTTACGCTTGAATTGCTAGGGACTAGCAATAAGCTGGTTGTGGGTTGTGATAAGTGCACGAAAGTGTACTTTGAACACTGCTAACTCGGCTTAATTATCTTGTATTTAATCTTAATTTAGAGTTTATTTTATGCTTTGTGTAGGAGCGAAGCGGGGTTTACCGCTATGCCTATGATATTTGGTGACCACGACACTGTTGGGCTCGCAGCCCGTAGAGAGTACGGATTAGCCCGCGGTGGACTAAATCAGAGAATGAATGAGTCGCCACCCAGTTGTGAACTGGGAAAGATTTAAGACTGCACTCACCCCTCGCAAGGGAAGACCTCAAACCGTTGGGTTCAGAATGGTCCATTACTTATGCTAGTATAATGTACGGGTTCACACAATGGTATAGTCAAGTCTTAATGCAATTCATGCATAAAAGCGAATAAAAATATAATAACATACCCAACCAAAATAATAATCACAATAACGTGATTCCAAAAGCATATTAAATTAAGAAATACGAGATGCGATAATGAAAATTATAGTAAACAACCAAAAAGAGGAAAAACGTCAATAATAAATGTCAATAATAAACAGTCGTGCGTGATGGGCTATGGAAATAATAATGATCATAACACAAAGGAAACAATTCAAAAGAAAATGATTCATTAAGATAAACGACAACAAAAAGGGGGTCAATCACGCATATATGAGTATTTCCCGAGTGGCACGTGGAGTTGTATCCCAAGTACAAACCGCACTACCGTCCATTCAGATTCAGCTACGGGATTTACGTTTGGGTTTCCATCCGATATATCGTGAGGGATAATAACACATAATCATCAATGCAATATAAACGGACATAAAAAATATAACCATGCATATACAGATAATCATCAACATGAACAAACAAAATAAAAGCGAAATAATAAAATAACGATAAATAGATAAAAAGATAAATAACAAAATGCCAAAGAAGAAAATGTGACCAGAGATTTGGCCATTCTTTATGTAGGGCTTCGCATACCTAGCTGGACGTATTTCATGTCCAGCTAGGCACGCGACGTCCAAAACTATAAAAATGAATATGGTAAAGGTGCCCTCAGGTCTTACTTTTAAGTTGCTTTCTCGGAAGTGCGTTAGGTCATCGCCGGAAGGATCGAAACTTGGTTTCAAGGTTTGGTTTGCTATTTCTGGGTGCTGGTTTGCTGTTCTGCCCACTGATTTGCTGTTTCTGCTCACTGGTTTGCTATTTCTGCTCATTGGTTTGCTGTTTCTGCTCACTGGTTCGCTGTTTCTGCTTCTGTTTCACGGTTTCTGCTTGCTTCTTTACGCTGATGTCGCTATTTTAGCTTCTGATTCACGTCCAGGTCTGTCTTTCACGTTCTTTTGTTGTTTTTTTTTTCTGTTTTTTTCTTTCTGTTTTTCTCTCGGTTTTCTTGTTGTTTTTTTGTTCGGTCATTTTTTCTTTTTTTTCTCCTCATTCTTTTCTTTGATTCTCTCCCTTTTGTTTTTTTTTTTGTTGTTTTTTCGGTGATCCCCCCAAAGAAGAAGAATAAGATAACCCTTTCCTTTTGATGATGACTTGGTCCATTTTATAATGATTTTAAGGGATCTCCAAATAGGGAAACAAATCATGTTTATTTGGGAAATATATTATCAAATTATTTGGGAATAAAATCTATAAATTTGGTGATGAGGAGATCTCAAATCTTGTTAAATGGGTAAGGATGGGATCCCAAAAATCTCATTAAATTAGAAAGTGTTGTTGCTCTCATAACTAAGGAGATTTTTCCATATTTGGGAAGATTATACGTGGGCTGCATGGGCTGAATGGGCCGATTGTAAGGGCTGCATGGGCCGATTGCATGGGCAGATGCTTGTCTGGCTAAGGTTTGAAGCAGAGGCTGACTGATCAAATCCGAGACTGACTAGTGAGTTCGAATCCGATGAGGTGCTAATTTTGGAGGTTTTCCTCCCTTCCGGCATTCGTTTTTTGTTAGTGGCATCATCAGTTTTATGACATGTTATAAAGTGTGCAATCTTACTGAACCTATCAACCACTACAAAGATGAAAGCTCTACCATGCCTAGTCCTAGGTAAACCCAATATAAAGTCCATTGATACATCTACCCACGGCTCACTAGGTACAGGCAATGGTGTATACAACCCATGAGGCATAACCTTAGATTTAGCCTTTTTACAAATCAAGCATTTATCACACAAACGCTCAATATCTCTCCGTATTTTAGGCCAATAAAAATGTTCACTCAATACCCCTAAGGTCTTAGAAATGCCAAAGTGCCCCATTAAACCTCCCCCATGCGCTTCTCTAACTAACAACTCACGCATACTACAAACAGGAATGCATAATCTATTCTCCCTAAACAGAAACCCGTCATGTTGATAGAATTTATTAAAGGTAGACTTTTGACATGCAGCATAGATGGTACTAAAGTCAATATCATTTGCATAAAGTTCTTTAATAAATTCAAACCCAAGCATTCTTGCACTCAATGAAGTAAGTAAAGCATACCTTCGCGATAGTGCATCAGCGACAATGTTTCCTTACCTTGTTTGTAGCGAATTACGTATGGAAATGTCTCAATGAACTCCAACCACTTTGCGTGTCGTTTGTTCAACTTACCTTGGCCCTTCAAGTGCTTCAATGATTCATGATCAGTATGGATCACAAATTCTCGAGGCCACAGATAATGCTGCCAAGTCTCAA